>BLKR01009867.1:0-56867 GCA_011170035.1 Teleogryllus occipitalis | reverse complement strand
GCGCTTCCGGCCGTTTGCCGCTCGGATTTCGCCGGCGCACCTCGTCAACGCGCCGGCGCGTGATTCACGCCCGGGCGAGAGGAGGCGGGCGGGCGATGTGGGCGGCGTGGGCGGTTATTTCCGCGCGCGCTGACTCAGCCTGCAGACGGCCGGCGATGGTCGCCCCGCAGCCTGCACCGCGCCGGAGCGTCTTAAACTACCGGCAGAGGGAGCGCATTGGCAATTTTCTCATCGGGGGGTAAATCGACGAGTTGACGAATGAAACGAAGACGCTCAGTACAGTCTGAATAAATCCTGAGAATGCAGTTGGTAATTTTTTCTTTTGCAATTTCCTTGATGTGGATATTTTAAAGCGAAGATATCGTAGTTTCGGTCTCCCGTAAACGACACTCCACTTTATGAAAATGAATCGAACCGTATGCAGTGAATAAAGTCATACACGTTGATTCAAACTCTGTAAGTATATTATCCTCCTTTCTGTTTCACTGATTCTGCAAAAAAGATATTTTTTACGAACGTGAGGGAAGCCTCTGTTTTTCAATGACACCCAAAACTTGCTTCATTTTCAATAACTTATTTTAAAGGGCAATTTGTATGTATTAATACCTTTCATACCATACTAATTCCCATACTACTAGGCTTCTATAATTTCAAAACCTGATGCCCCAGTTTCAAGAATTATGCGTTTTTGACGTTTTTCTCTTTCTCGCGCTTGTATAATTCATTATATATTTCTGAAAAGCATTAGTCTCAATCATAAGGGTTTGGGTATGATGAAGTCCACAGGCGTGACGAGCGTGTGTGATGGGGTGCACACGTGTTTTCCTCCTTCGTAAGCTTGGCACATTGGTCTCTGTGTAATTCACTCGAAAATAACTCGAAATGAGTGTACCTCTGTTTTGCAACACGGGGATTAGACTGGTGGGCGTGCGAGTGCAAATGAACGCAAGCCAACAGGATGTAGAGAACATGAAAGTAGAGCCGAAGCTCCAGAGGGTGAAATTATATTAAGGTAATTACAAAGAAACACCAATAGAGATTAATTTTGCCCAGATCATCATATTATTCTCCTGTAACTTCGAATTTGTGCTCTGTTAATACAAAAAGTGTCCGAGCAATTAGAAAACAACGTTTATCGTTCTTTGTATTGAGTATTATAAGCGGATTGCGTAAAAACACATCGGTGCGATGACTGAAAGAAAATGTGATCCGTCAGACCTTATATTACCCGTTACAAAAACGTTAAAGATGGCCCTGGAAGTGGTACATAAATGCCGGGGAAAATGGATATAGAAAGGTTGTAACTTCCTTTGACCGTAAGTAGATGTACTTACACGGTTTGCGATGTCAAAAGGGTAAATAAATAATTTGTGTAAAAATGAATTATTTATTTCTAAAAAAAATTATTCTACACAGCAGTTTATTTACTGGGCTCTTCGTACCATTCTGAGAAATTAAGCAGCAATTTATCTATGTTCTGTCAATGCTGTCTATGTACTGTCATGTTCGAGTTCGAGAGGTAGAAAAAAATGGTTTGTTTTTAAAAACTGTTGACCACTTAGCGGCCAATTTAAAAGCATTTGCTGAAAGAACCAAGCGTTATTTCCATTTATTTCGTAAATAAACACTGCCTGTTTGCTTGACAAATATAATGCATGTTGCCCCTCAAAAATGTAAAAAGGTTGCAACTGGCTCACCGCGGTGCAGAGCCGAGCGTTCGCTGTAGTGCCCGCCCGCTTCGGCCCCAGCGGTCACCGGAAGGGATGGCAAAAAAATCGATGTTTTTTAAACATAGATGTTTCCCACCAGAACATCGATATATTTACATCGATATTTTGCTTTCGATGTTTTCTTCACATCGAAATTTGTTTGCAAAAACATTGATTTTTTTTTAGTTTTTTTAATTTTCTTAAAAATAAAGTGGTTTCAGCACGTCGTAGAGTACCAGCAATATCGTTGTTTTGCGTCATCCTCTTTATCACGCTGCACATTTTGTCTGTGCAATCTGAGGCAGTTTGGGAGCTGCTCGTGTTATGAATGTATGTTATCGCCTGACGTGTCATTGCCTGAATCGACAGTGAAACACGAAATCGTTAGCAAAACATGATGTTCTTTGTTAATTTTATTCTTTTCATTCGATAATAATTTTTATATACTACTAACATGCTGGTAACCAAACAATAAAATATATCCCATTTACATTCTGTAATTAAAAATAGATAGGAAAATATCATGTTTATTACTCTATAATTAAAACATCGATGTTTTCATCGACATGGAAAACCCTTTAGCGATGGATGTACCGATGTTTTGGTACAATTTGCCGTCACTAGGCACCGGCGCGATGGCAGCGCGGCGGAGGAGCCATAGGGAGCGGAGTGCGCCGCGCAGAGGGAGACGCGGTGGGGCGGCTGCGACATCCTGCCTCGCGCGGGGCTCGCGCCCGACCCCGCGGCCTGGCCCGGCTGCCTCGCTCACACGTCATTCCCCCGTCGCAAGAGCTGCCGCTGCCCCTCCGCTGGCACTACCGTAACCACTGCACCGCCAACGCCACCGTCACCGCTACCATCCCCGCCAACGCCATCGCCACCCTGACGCCACCACCACCACCACCACCACCACCGTCATCGCCGCCACTACCACCATCGTCCCTGCTACCATCCCCACCGCCGTCACCGCCACCAACACGGCCACTGTCGCCGCCGCCGTCACCGCCACCGCCGCCACCGCCGCCACCGCCGCCACCGCCGCCACCACCGCCACCGCCGCCACCACCGCCACCGCCGCCACCGCCGCCACCGCCGCCGCCACCGCCACCGCCACCACCGCCGCCACCGCCACCGCCACCGCCACCGCCATCGCCGCCACCGCCGCCACCGCCGCCACCGCCGCCACCACCGCCGCCACCACCGCCACCGCCACCGCCGCTGCCACCGCCACCGTCACCGCCCCCGCCACCGCCGCCGCCGCCGCCGCCGCCGCCGCCGCCGCCGCCGCCGCCGCCGCCGCCGCCGCCGCCGCCGCCTCCACCGCGGCCGGCGCCTCCACCGCCACCGCCAACTTCATCTCCGCCGCTACTTCCACCGTAACCGTAATCGTCACCTTGACCACCACCGCCATCGCTACCGCCACAGTCACCGTCACCGCCGTAATAGCCACCGCACCGCCGCTACCCTCGCCATCACCGCCACCGCTGCCTCCGCCGCCGCCGCCGTCGCCGCCCGGGGCCCATGTGACGTCACATCCTGCTTGAACGCAATGCGTTGCTTTCGCTGGGCTGCGCTGAGGGGAGCCTGCCGCCCGCTCAGCCGCCCGCAGCCGACCTGTCTACTTTCCGCAACCAAACCACCTCTGGACTAAATTGCTCTATCGCCTCACTACCAAACTGCTCACCGCCCAACCGCCCCGCCACTCTCCCACCCTCAACTGCTCGTCCATCCCTCTCCATCAGACCCTGCCCACTTCTCAACATTCCCATATATTGATTGATTGATTTTTGCGTGTTTCCGGGCGCGTCAACTGCTGTGGTCATTAGTCCCGTTAGTGTAGTGCATGATTTTCCTCGGGAGATGGCGGTGATCTTCCCCCGCTGGATGGCGAGATCCGATGGCAACCTACCGTCGGCTAGTGGGGTTTCCCCCTAACCAGGACTCTCCCACCAGCGGGGCACCGCCCAGCCGGGACAAGCTCTAAGCTCCCGACCGGTCTCCCAGGATGTGATAGTGTAGTGCATGTTAGTGTGAGTGAGTGTGTAAGGGGAGAGAGTAGGACAAGGAAGAGGAAGGACAGATCGCGCGCGGTCCGTGGCCAGTTTGGCAGGGTAATGCTCCGGCATTCGCCTGGTGCTGATCGGAGAAACCACGGAAAACTACCGATCAGAGCAGCCGGTCGCTAGAATTCTCCTCCAGACAGCGACTGAATTCGACCTAGCTGGAAAGCTAGTGTCGAAAATCGTGTTTTCGTCAGGACTCGAACCTAGAACCTCTCGGTCAGAGACGCTGCAGTGACATCAGTTGATGCACTGAGCTACCGCTCCAATTTCCGTATAGTGCACGCTGCCCACTACTTACCTACCTATCTACTTATCTATCTTTCTACTTACCTATCTACTTACCTTCGTACCTACCTACGAATCTACCTACCATAACACTCCTCAATCCATCCATCCATTCTTCCACTCTTCCATTTACAATCCGCTCTTGCGCCAGTGTCAACACCGCGAAGATATTTTCCTTTTATTATCCAAAAACATTTTTAAAATATCGTGACTGCTTGACTTTTCTGGGCCACCTAAAGGAGACGCAATGTTTTGCGTGATGTTGCTGATGAGTCGTTTGTATCTTCAGCAACACACTCAACATGTGTGGTACATCATCGCCCAAGTTACCGTCACACGTTCAGAGCTGGCCACTAACCGGGCTTCTTGTCACTCTTCGAGATTTACCAGTATCACTGGAATTATTTTAGGTTCGGTGTGATGACGTTAAAAGAAAAAAAAACTTTTTGTCTATCAAGATTGGATGAATTACTAGTAATAGAGAGGACAATAAAAATATTTTCACAGTTTAATAGTGGTTGACGATCAGGGCAAAAGTTTACAAAAACAGTTTGCTGTCAGTCTTTGCTTCTCACAGAATTTGAAGAAATTTGACCTGACGATATTTTAAAATTTGACCACCTATTTTGACAAAGATGAAATACTATTGGCAGTTTTATACATTGAGCCATGCCGACTACTATGGAATGATTACAGATATTACGTTTCGTTTTTCTAATCCATTTGTCCTTGGTTGTTACGTCTACAAACATACTTTAAAACCATGATTAAAATGTGTAAAGATGTATAGAAAATGGGTTGTAGTAGAGACCAATTTGTTGATTGAGTGATAGTTCTTGTATGATTGGAGTGCACATCGTTGTGCTAAAGAATGAATTTTTTGTAAAATCCTTTGAAGAATAGTTATCGACTTAGCAAACTCTTTGAGTTTTATTTGAAGCAGCGCAATACCTTTGGCGACGTGCAGTTAAAGAACATCTGAAAGAACTTCAGCAATGTCCAAAATTCACGTGACCGCCTCTATACTTGTCGATTCCCAGAGAATTGAACCAACAATTAAATATATTTTCATAATTATAGTAAATAAATCCTGATTTGGCTCCATAGCAACGACTCGTCTTAATATCGAATATAGAGCTGCGACCAATAAAAAAAGGAGCAAACGATAAAAATTGTTGGGGGACTTTGCTGTTTATTTTTTACCATTTCTCTTCAATCGTTCAATTTATTATTCGTTACTGCAATGCTGCATTTTGTGGAGTATAAGAAAAATATTTATTTTTAATCGTTACGTACACAAATGTCAAAAGTACAATTTTTAAATGTTCCTCTAATGATAATTCGTGTCAGTACGTTCTAACGTTCAATGCAAATTCGTATGTTTTCAATGCGTACGATTTTTTGACCGGTATCTGGCATAATTCTTTTTTTAATTCAGCAACATTATGATATCTATGTATACAAATATTTTCAAATAGGATTACATTGATACGAATAAAAGTCTGAATTATAAGAAAAAACTTACGTGAACAATTCAATATTTCATGCACATTAAGGTTAGCATACTGAACTACGATCAAAAACTTTTAGATTTTAAAACCTTTCAGCTCTCCTTCAGGACTAATATTACATTTTCATCCAGTACTACTATTACATTTTCGTTTATTCAAAAAATGTCTCTCTCTAAGCCGATCACAAAAATAATTGTACTGTTTTCATGTATTCTTTCCGATTTGGTTTGCATTATACAGGTGCTTGCCTCTTCTTTCTGAAGCACATCATCATTTTCAATTTATGTTTTGGTATGTGCATATTTCTGTGTAGGATCTGTGAAAATCATTAAGCACAAGCGTAATACGAACCTGTCCTCTTCAATAATCGTCTTCCAGACTCCGAAATTATTTCAATTTGTTTACATTTCTTCTTTCACCATTTCAGATCACTCAATCTATAACACTTTATCTCGAAAAACATTCATTCTCTACAAAATCCGTTCAATATATTCATTTATTCAGAATGTGTGAGAAAGCACATTCATAAAATATAAAACTGATATTTGTGATCGTTTTATTTCCAAACTTCAAACGTAAAAACAACAGTAAAAGGGAATATATCAATACCTGCTGAAATACTTCGTATACAGTAGCAACAAAGAATTGGAAAATAAATTACTGCAAGTAAACCAAATTAATTTAACGTAACTTATTAATAATACATAATGTAATATATTAATATGATAGACAATGTAAAATATTGCGTAATAAAACTATTACACGGTTAAAATTGTAGGAAACATTGTCATCTAGGATAATTTCATTTCTCGTTACTTGTATCACACTACTAAGTGTCACGAGTTAACTAAGAGTCATGTCTTTAACAATATAAGTAATGTGACTCTTATTTTTATTGTAAGGAAGGCCAATTACGTGTCTAAGCATACAGAACTCTCTGGTGATTGACTGAATCGCGACGTTTTATTTGTGCAATATGTGAACCAGCCCATTGAGGCGTAGCATCAAACCATTGAGTTAAATGTATATGATCGAATAACACTACCATTAAAATCAAATGGCTCCCGGTTGCTGTCACTTTGCTTGTCAACAACGTAAATCTAGACCCTCAAGTAATCGGATCCCAGACAAAAGACTAGCAAACAGACGAGGTAATCAGTGATTCCAGCTCCACGGAATCAATGCAACTCTATTGTATGGGATACCTGGTTATTCTGTTTGACAATGAGAACGGAGTTTATTTACCTTTGTTTGAATAAAACTCGCTTTTGTGGCTCGTTTGTGATTTACTATTTTGGTGTTGCGAATGCTCTCGGCAGTTCACGTGATGTCCCACCGAAAGCTGCGATGTCGACATTTCGACCATCTTGTTGTGAACTTCGTGAAGGATTTCATTTATGAGGAAAACCCTTAGAAAACATTAATTTTTACTTATGTTATTGCATATTGATACCTTCAATATAGAGCTGTACATACGCTGCATAATTTACCTGGATGCAGAGGATCATAGTTTAGGAGGGAAATATGGAAACACTTCAATTACCCTACATGTTCTTTAATGGAGGGAATTATGAAAGCGGTTATGGGAGGGAAATGTGAAAACGCTGATGAAAATCAAGATATTACAAACCAGGTCGAATTAACATCTAGTTAAATAGTAAATAAGTACGTCTGAATCGTTAAAATTAAGTAAAAAATAAAATCTATTGTGCACCATGGGGGTTAACTGGATTTAACGATCTCAGGCGAAAAGAAACCCTTCTTCTACTTCTCCACCTCACATTAATCAACAAAAACGTGGAAAATTGGCAATTATACCTGTCAGTTGCTTGTGCGAAGGACTCTGAGCTCCCGACATGTGTAGTAGTTTAACGCATGTAAGTGTGAGCAAGTAAGGGGTGAGAACAGGAGGAAGAAGAGGAAGGAAAGATCGCGTGTGATCAGTGGCCCCTTCTATATGCTCCGGCATTCGCGTGGTGTTGATCAGAGAAACCATGAAAAAAATACCAAACAGCACAGCCAGCCGGCAGAGTTCTCCTCAACAATGACTGGCCTAATTCGATCAAACTATGTTCGAAAATCCGCCACACCGTCAGGACTTGAAAACTAGGGCCTCCCAGTTGCAGACACTGCAAAAGGGCAACAGTTTCACTGAGAAAACTCAGCCTCTAAGTGTGTGTTGAGATGAATCACACTTACTCCCTGATTTGTATTTTATTATTCATGTTCATCTGGCAACTGTGTATTCACTTGTGCAGTTTTGGCAACGTCAGTTCAGTAGTGTGAATGGTTGCGTACATATAAGTGTACCGCCATGTGCGTGATTTAACAAATGCTTAATTAAAACTTCTGATTAATTGTCATCGACCCCCTGAAGTCATTTCTGGTTTTATCTTAACAGTGCATGGTTTCTCCGATCAACACCAGGCGAGTGCCGGAGCAGTATCCTACCAAACGGGCCACGGACCGAGCGCGATCTTTCCTTCCGCTTCCTTGTCCTATCCTCTCCCCTTACACACACACACACACACACACACACACACACACACACTTACACTACCGTGCACTACACTACCACATATTCCGGGAGACCGGTCGGGAGCTTAGAGCTTTTCCCGGCTGGGGCGGTGCCCCGCTGGTGGGAAAGTCCTGGTTAGGGGAAACCCTACTAGCCGACGGTAGGTCGGCGCCGGATCTCGCCATCCAGCAGGGGAAGATCACCGCCATATCCCGGGAGAAAACATGCACTACACTAACGGGACTAATGACCAAAGCAGTTGACGCGCCCGGAAACAAGAAAAATCAATCAATCAATTAACAGTGTATTCAAAATTAATAAGACAAGTGTGCACGTCTGCTGAGAGAGTACGTCTCTGGCTAAAATTCCGAAGATGAGTGGGGGCGTTGCTTCCGCACTCCCGCTGCGACGAGTGGCGTGAGCTCTCCGCTCGCCGGCCCCTACTCGCCGCCCAATTTACGGCCCTGGCTGGCGCGCGCCGCGCCCCGCGGGGGCAATTCATACGGTCACTTACTCTTAACCCCGCGCGCCGTGTACATACAAATCCCCCACTGCCCGGCCCGGGGCGCTCCGCGTCAGACGCCGCGCTGAAGTAAGGCGGGCGGCGGGCCCAAGGGGAGGAAAGGGCATACTTTTTGGCCCTTCGTCGTTTTCTTCGTTTCTTTTTCTGGCCTATTTCCTGTTCAACATCTTTTGCTTCTTCGTCCTCTTCGTTTTTCGGCGCCGGGATTAACGGAAAGAAAGGTTATTCTCGTTGGCTCTTCGTCATTTTCTTCTTTTTTTTTTTTGCTCTTTCGTCATCCCCACTATGCTCTTTCGTCCTCTTCATTTTATTTTCGTATATATTCTTCTTAATCCTCATCGACTTCTTCCGTTTCATCATTTCGTTCGTGATTTTCTTAGTTTCTTTTTTTTAATTTTTTTCCTATTCATCATCTTTTCCTTTTGCGTCCACTTCATTTTACTTTCGTATCTTTTCTTCTTAATCCTTATAGACTTCTTCTGTTTCATAATCTCATTCATAATTTTTGTGTTCCTCATTTGTTTTTTGTGTTTGTTTTTTATTCTTCGTCATCTTACTAGTTTTCGTTTACATCGAACCTGTGTTTTCATTTTTTCTCATTTTCTCATCTTTGTTGTTTTCTTCCTTTTTGTCTCCTTCTTCCTCTATTTCGAGTTCGTCTTTTTTTCCGTCTCCGTATTCTTTGTCGTTTCTTTTGTTGTGTCATTGAATTGTTTAATGTGTTATTTCGTTTTTCTTTTTTTACTTTCTCCTAAAACCTTCAACCCGCTTTCAAGTGTTGAAATCATATTCTGTATGTTCATTACGAAATTGTATGTTGAAGGTGCTTTTAAAAGATCCTACGAGTGCGTTACGTTTGTGTCTTAATTTTTAAAATTTTCCACATTACAGAAACTGCCTTTCACGTCATATTTTTACCCTTCAACGGCAATAAATATTTGTCTCGTTTCCATTTAATTGATTTCAAGTACAGTGCCCCATGTTCTTCTTTCTAATCCTAATATCACTAATAAAGGAATGACTGTTGTAAATGATCACATTACATTTCTCCTGCTGGATGGTCAATATTTCCATCAGCTTACTTTTCTTAAAGCAAGTCTAATGCTAGTATTCATTCACATTTGTTTACTCAAGTACATTTAATGCTATCCTTTACTTGCCATGTCTTGCCCTCTCCTTTCAAAAGATTTAATCGTGTCGGAGCGTCACTGCCTTCATCACTTTCCCTTTGGGTGGAATACTTCAGTAAATCTACTCGCCTTCATATCACTTTAACCAATCTTCATTCGAATGTGCTTTTCTGTGAAGACTAGTTTTTAATCGGCAGTTTAAACTGTTGCTATTCTTTGGAGTCTATTTCCCCACCCTTTTCGTAGTTCTCTCTACATTTTCGATAGAGTTTTAAATATCATCCCGATTAGTATTATTTATATTTAGGTCCGAAGATTTTACGTAATATTTTCTTTTAATTTTTCCAATTTATTCATTTAGTGAACGGATTTAGGAAAATATCTGCGTTAATAAGCTGTACATGGTTCGAATATCGAACATGACAACGATCCGGAACATCAAGCTTTTAATGCTAGTTTATGGCTGCTCGACAACACAAACGAAAGAATTCAAACTGTTCTGTGCTATGAATCGTGCAGAGAATCTCTTGGTTGCTTATGGAATAAAAATTAAATAATAAAATACGTTTGTCTAATAAACAATATCTTAAACAGTCTCTTCTAACAGAATGAAATTTAAGTTTATCTCGTCATGGTAATAATTTCTCCACCAATTATGCATCTCTGATATGGGTTTGTAAAACAGCTTTTTCGTTGCTTTCATTTGGAAATCCTTCCACATCCTTGCTCTGTCTCTTACGTCATCAAACCCTTTAATTCCATCTCGTGTAGCAACGCAAATCCGTAACGCATGTAAACTCGGGCGTTCTAAATAGCTACAGCTCTCCTTCCGTGCACCACAAGTTTATTCCATTTGGTTTGTGCTGTGTGCACGGCGCCCGGAGACCGCCGTCTCAGCGCGGTTGGCCTTGTTTATTTCGACGCGGCCGCGTGATAAGGGCAGAAGCACGGCGTGCCCGTAACCCCGACGCCCTTTCGCCTACCTGCGGTGGCGCAAATTGCAGCCCTAAGCGGCCGGCGCTTATCGTGGGCGTAGGGCAAGGGCGGAGGAAGGGGGGCGGGGCGGTTGGGTTTGGGCCGGCCGTTCGCGGCGCATCGGAAATCGATCCGCCCTTAATTGTAAGGGCCCGGTTTTGAAGCGTCTGGAGTGTCCTGCTCAAGTTTATTCGTCGTCCACGGAATGGGGCGGGGGTGGACGCGCTGGAGAGGGACTTGGGAGTTCGTCCCCGACCGCTGAAGTGGCCCGGGGGTGGCGGCGGAGGACGTCTGGAGAATTTCCGGGCTTCTCCATTTCGGAGGTTAACCGGGCGACCGGGTGGTGGAGCTTCTTGCTAAGGAAGGAGGGTGGCCGAGGAGTTCGGATTCCTGTGTGAGGGCGAGAGGTTTCCGTCGTTTCGAATGAACCCTGCGCGTGATTGTTTCTGAGATAGCGGAGTCGAAAGCGAACAATTTATTTTTCGCTTGAGATCTGTTATTAATATGCGTGTAGAGTGAGTGTTGTAACTTAAGTCAACAGGACAATTTGGGTGGGACTTGTTAGACAGTTGGTAAAGTCTGGCACATCAGTAGTTTCTCCTACGATATCGTATTCTTGAAAATATTTCCCTATGATCGAATTTCAAATGTTAGTTTCCTATAAAAATTAATGAAACTCCTATACGAAAATTAGATGAATTTAATAGAATGTAAATATAAGCAATTCGTCGATAAATACAGGCATACGAGTAAATTTTAACATTGTTCGACTTTTCTTATTGCGTTTATCTCGTATGGAAATAAACCACAGCCACGTATCTCAAAGCAATCCACTCATTCAATTGTTACCTTTACTACTCTGCAGTAGTAAGTTCACAATCCCGAAAGTAGATTATGTGACAATGATAATAGTTAATAATAAAAGTTGTCACTATAATAATACTACTTATTATAATATAATAATAATAATAATAATAATAATAATAATAATAATAATAATAATAATAATAATAATACATTGCTATTATAACACACACACACAATTATTGCTATTAGAACACAGAGATTTGCTGAGATCTCAACACTTATTAGCTCTTACTTGTCTTCGCCTTCGCATTGTATCGTGAGCCTTCGGGAAGGAAAATTGTGAAATTGTGCTCGCACAGCAAATTTCGCGACTTTGCACGAAAGACGTCTCCAACTGTCGTCCTTTCTCTCGAAAGAAACATTACTCATTTTAACTTCCCAGCGTTTTGTCCAAAGTTTGATTGGGATCGGCGTTTAAGACGACTGAAGCAAGTTTAATATTAACAACTTTTCAATTGCGATAAATTCGCTTTCTGCAAAGGGGTGAGGTGGGGGAGGGGGGGGAACCCGCGCCAGCCGTTTCCGCTGTTCCATCTCCAGTTCTGTTAAATATCTGCTGGCGCGCTCTCATTCTTTCTGCGAGACCGGCCGACCGGTCTTTGTATTAAAATGAAAGACGTGATTATTTCGGTTCTTTTGCTTCTCGACTCAGTCAAACTGGTACAAAGAGCACATTAAAATGAGAAGTTTATCTGCAATTAGCGAGATGAAATACTTGCAATATTACTAAAACCTTTCCTGAAAATATGTTCTTTAAATGGCACGACAAATAATATCATTATATAGCGCTTAGCTTTACAGTCTATTTGCAATTTTGATATTCGTTTATTTCTTAATTCTTTCTTATTACAGTATTGGCCAATAAAATTGTGTACAATTTTTGTAGATTTAGACATTTTATACGACTGGAATTATTTGAACAAGCACATATTATTTTGAGAGTTCATCATATTCATTGATTTCCCACCTCTACGTCTGCTATGTCGTTAATACTCAGAAGTATCAAGCACCTGTTTTGAGAGTTCATCGTATTCAGTGGTTCACCACCACTGCATTGGCTACGTTGCTAATAATCTGCTAGTGTTTTGTTTTCATGCATGATTTTACCGTGAGTCTCTTTGGTTCAATGTCATCAAAACGAATATTTCGTTATATTAACAATGAGCAATAGTTTGAAATTTAAGAAATTGAAACCTTCCGACTACCCAATTATACTAACGAAGGTCGAAAAAGTTGCCGAATTAGAAACTCATGAAATTACTTCATTAATTAATTTTGTCCATGACTGAACTCTCGATAGTTTAAGCATTCATTGAATTAAACAGATCTTTGCACGAATTGTCGATAGCCAATAATTAAAAATTATTGGCTGTCGACCACTGCATTGTTAAAAAGCTAGTTTTACTTATTTATACTAAATGCTGTGACCACTTCTTGTAAATTTTTTAGAGAAACTAAAACCTTCATCTCGTACGTGGTTGACCTAAAATAGCTCAAGCGATTGCAGGGGCTACAGTTCTGCCTAGTGATTTTGAGTTAGGATTCGGTGTAAGCCATAGTTGTGTTCATTTTGTCATTGTAATGTGGAAGAATAAAGAGAATCACCACGCATCCGTCATAATCACCTAAGATCATTTATCTCTTCAGAATTGCACAAGAAAAAGAATAATTTCTCTTCCATCGCAACAAGATAATATCAGAAGAAAAATGATGATCGATAATTCCCTTTATACCCACGAGGTTGGGCTTTTGGTATTAAAAACAGTCCCTTTCTTGGCAAAAGTAATCTGGAAATCACTTTCGTTTTGATGTTTTCAAAGAAAGATTTTGCTGGTAATATCAAGAGAGTGAGGCTTATAAAATACTTTTTTCTTGGGTGACCGGAAGACGCCGCGTTTTAGGCATAGTCTCCTTGCAATCCATGGCCGTCCCATAATGCATTTTTCCCTGAGGAAGGTCGCAGAATGGCGGCCGAAACGTTGACACCTGTGCCTATAACCTGGCATCTGAGCGAGTAATTCATTGTCTATATTTGCATGCTGATATTTTGTTGCCGCACGGTAGTGTATGCATAAAGTACGTGTGAGTGTTTAAATGACACGCACACGATAATGCGAACGGGATTATTAAATAGAGAGTGTCACTCATACAAAACGGCAAAAAAAGTCGTCTCCCAAGGGTCTTCGCTTTGCTTTGACAAGTACATTTTCCTCTTTATATCACAGAGCTAGCAGCCTCTGGTTGAATGTATTGAATGTTGTTTTCGCCGGTAGCGGTAGCTCAGTGCATCAACTGATGTCACACCCTACCAAACGGGCCACGGACCGCGCGCGATCTGTCCTTCCTCTTCCTTGTCCTATCCTCTCCCTTTACACACACACACACTTACACTAACATTCACTACACTACCACATCTTCCGGGAGACCGGTCGGGACCTTAGAGCTTGTCCCGACTGGGGCGGTGCCCCGTTGGTGGGAGAGTCCTGGTTAGGGGGAAAACCCACTAGCCGACGGTAGGTCGGCGCCGGATCTCGCCATCCAGCGGGGGAAGATCACCGCCATCTCCCGAGAAAAAAAACATGCACTACACTAACGGGACTAATGACCGAAGTAGTTGACGCGCCCGGAAACACGAAAAAATCAATCGATCAATTGTTTTCGCTGTTGAGGATTATTCTTGCGACTTCCAAAAACAGGATTTCATCTACAACTATCATGCCGCAGATGCATTTCAGAGTCACGAAGGCAACATTGAATCAGCTTATAGTCTTTCGTTCCACATGCGCTAAAATTTTGTTTGACAGTTGTGCCCTCTCCAAAACCATCGGCTTTCATCGAGCAGTCAGCTTTTGCTTCCTCTTCATCGTTTGACGTGGTGTCGCCACGCGTTCGGTATCGATGTCAGTCGATGCTCTTGCGCCTTACTCACGGTGCACTATTTGCATCATACAGCCGGTGCGTACCTCCAATCACTTTTGCACCTGCCCATCAACTCGCCCACAGAATCGATAGCGGATGGTTCCTCTAAGCCTCGCCCGAGAATCTCCTTATTCAAGGAATTTTTATCATCTATTATGCCTTAGTCAGAGAGAAAGAATACTTTCCTCAATGCCTCACGCATACTTTTGCCTAAAGCAGCAATGTTTCTTCCTCACAGTTTATCTATGTTCCTCCTATCGAGAGCCTCACACTGCCAGGCGGAAGGGTTCTCTTGTGGGGTTCATTAGGGAGAGATGTGCAGTTCAATTGTTTCTGTACTCTTTGTGCTTTTCATTGATATCAATAATGTGTAGTTCATATGACGTCAGAGTTCTTTTTGTGATCTGGCTTTTTGTATCTTGGTTGACTTCTAATAAATGATTTTTCTTTTACCAGAAACTATTGTTCTTTTTCATTACACAAATTTCGCTTCCGTATAATAGATTTGGTATGGATAGAATTTTTGCTACAATTCCCTTCGGCATCTGGCAAACATCTAAGAGGACGGCTTTCATATCCTTACACATTTTTTCTCTTCCTGGGTCTTTTTTTCACCTTCAGTGAATGTCTATTTAGACTATCCGCGCCGAGTACCCACAATGTCCCTCATTGGGACACAAATTAACCTTTACATTACTCTTGCGGGTTCCTGGGTCTGCGGTCAGTAGACTCGCAAAGCCTTCCGCGACAACATACACACACACACACACACACACACACACACACACACACACACATATATATATATATATATATATATATATATATATATATATATAGTATATATAAGGGACAACCATGCCCACTGCAGGACTCGAACCCCTGATCCTTCGGACTGAAGCGTTGTGTCGACACATGCTCTACCCACCTCGGCCATCCAGGTCGGGAACAGATATTATCATTTACATTAAGACGCACTTGCGGGCTCCTGGGTCTGTGGCCAGAACAAGGCCTTCTGCGCCAACACACATACATGAAAGACGAGGGAGAAACAACCATGCGCACCGCAGGGCTCGAATCGCCGACCCTTCAGAGCCTTCAAATCGTTGTTCCTGGAACACACTCTAGTCACCTCAGCCATCCAGAACAAGAACACACATTACCCTTTACGCTATACACACTTGCGTGCTCCTCGGTCTGTGGTCATTATAATCCCAATGCCTTTCATGGCAACACACATAGATGAAAGACAAGGGACAAACAACCATGCCCACGGCAGGGCTCGGATCCCCTACCCTTCAGAGCCTTCAAGGCGTTGTACCGGCACACGCTCTAGCGACCTCAGCCATCCAGATCGGGAACACACATTACCCTTCACACTAGACGCACTTGCGAGCTCCTCGGTCTGTGGTCAGTATAATCCCAAGGCCTTTCATGACAACACATACAGATGAAAGACAAGGGCCAAACAACCATGCCCATTGCGGGACTGGAACCCGCAACCCTTCAGTCGGCACACGCTCTAACCACCTCGACCATCCAGGTCGGCTCGTCCCCTTACTCGATCTATTATTCGTGCCCCGCCCCCGGAAGCGTTGCGTGTTTCTTGGCGGCGGCGCGGTCCGGACAAACGCCGTTGGGCTGAGCCCCCGTCCGCGCGGAGGCGCCGCTCCGGGCGAATCCGCTTAACCGGAGTCACGCCGGGGGCGGCGGCGGCGGGAAGTTGTTTCCGGCGGCGCAGGGGCGTTCACGCACGCGCCAGGGGCGGCGGGCCCTACTTGCACTTCCGCCGTCTTTGCGCGGCCTCTCCCAGCCGCGCTCGCCAACTCTGCTTTCGCCGCTACCGCCTCTTTCTCGGGCCATCCCTACCCTCGCAGCCCCCGCCACCAGCAGTTCTCTCGCCGTCTGTGCCGCCTCGCCACCTTCACCTCTCCTGCCATCTCTACCTTTCCCGCTACTTCTCTCTTCCGCCATATCTACCTTTACCGCCATCTCTACCTATACCACCATCACTACGTATACCGCCATCTCTACGTATACCGCCATCTCTACGTATACCACCATCTCTACGTATACCACCATCTCCACGTATACCGCCATCTCTACGTATACCATCTCTACGTATACCACCATCTCTACCTATAACGTCATGTCTACCTATACCGCCTTCTCCACCTATACCTCCTCCATCTATACCGCCATCTCCACCTATACCGCCATCTCTACCTATACCGCCTTCTCTACCTATGCCGCCATCTCCACCTATACCGCCATCTGTACTTATACCGCCATCTCTACCTCTTTCGCCATCTCTCCCTCCCTCGCCACCTCCACATGTCACCTCTGCAGCCTCGACCACCTCCACCTTTTCCACCTCCTCCGTTATTCCCGTCGCTTCCCTCTCCCCCTTCTCTCTTCTTCCCCTATCGTCTCTACTGCCTGTCGCCGTCGCTTTTGCAGTTTCCTTCCCCATCCCCTCTGTTTCCTTGGTCGACAACTCCCTTGTTCAGGAGAATTCTGGAACACAGATTATAATTGATTAGCTGTAGGTACTTTGATATGAAAGGAGGTAGATGCAATACGAGGGCAGGAGAAAGAGAAGATTAGTCTGTTTCTCTGCAGGTAACACTATGAATAATAGATGGAACACTAAATAATGGTAAGGTGGTATTCACAGGAGACCGTGAAATAATATCAGCTTTTAAATTAGAAGAAAACTCATTTTTTTAAATGTTGATTTCTGTCTCTTTAGAACTATAAATTATCTACAAACTAGATAAAAATAATAACCAGAAATAATTTTTCTTGATGTAAAAATACATTATACAATGTAATGATGGAATTGTTATTTAATGATCATAAAGAGGAGAAGGAAAAATGAAAATAAATGTCAGATGACAACCGTAACAAAATGTAATGGCAATAGCATCTACAAAATCTATTTACCGGGTCCTCGCAATGTTGCAAGAAACTCGATTGTATATCTTCAAATTTGAAGAATGCACTGATTCTCAGAAGCTTCTTCACACGCCATCAAATAAAAAAATAAAAATGGTACCAATGAAAGTGAAATAATAAAAGGTCTGGAATCCCCCATGAAATCCGAAAGCGGTTGTGGCGCTGGTGCCCCAGCGTTCGCTGTCTCGTAGGCGCAGCTGCCCTCCGCCGTCCGCTTCCGGGCCCCTCCGCGCAACCGCGCTGTCCCGGAAGGCCGTAAACTCCGGCAGGGAAACGGATTCCCAGTTTTATTTTTCCAAGTCCCCCGGCCCGGGCCTCGTTCTCGTCCTCGTCCTCGTCCTCGTCCTCTCGTAGATTCTCGCCCTGTTTAGCGCCTTGCCACGGGCCACACTGGCGGGCGAAAAGGCGCGAGTGTGAGCGAGCTGGCGAGAGTGTGGGTTGGAGGGAGAGCGAGAGACTGCCCGCCCACTCGCCCACCCGATCTTCTACTCTCCCACTCATTCGCCTGCCCGTACTCCCACTTGTTTACTCGCCCATCCGCTTTCCCATTGACCCCGTGTCTCCCATCAGCCCACCCTCTCCCCTTCTCTTCCTCTCTCTCACTCGCCCGCCCGCCTTCCCACTTGTTCACTCGCTCACCTGCTCTCCTAATCGCTCTCTCGCACGCCCACTCGCCCAGCCGCTCTATCACTCTCCCACCCGTTCTCTCACTTACCCCCCTACACACACACACACACACACACACACACACACACATTTTCCTATTCGGGAGTGTCCTACTCGCTCCTGGCTCCCCCGTTAGCCTAACCGCTTTTCTACTGGGTCCCTGTCCTCCCATTCGGCCACCTATCGCCCACTCGCCTGCACGCTCTCTCCTTTAGTTCTTCGCCCGTCAGTTGTCACTTTTGCCTGTCGTTCTCCTAGCCGGTCGCCTACCCATCTGCTCGTTGGTATTCTTGGTCTAGCTCTCCGGCTACCGTCTAAACGTTTCCACCATGATCGTCCTCATTTAAACCTATCCCTTCGTTCACCTATCTAGCATCAATTACCCGTCTGCTTCTGCACTCGTCTAGCTGCTCACCCAACCGCTCGTTAATTCACCCATAAAACCCATTGCTCACCCACTCTCTCATTCATACCACCCGCTTTCCTGCTCTGTCGCGCGATCGTATCTGCGCGAGAATACTGCACGGGGAGTAGTTCGGAGCTGGCGAGTTATGGGAAACGAGTGGGCAAGAGAATGGTGAAGGGAATGGGATGAGGAGAGAACGGACGGGGCAGCGAGTGAGCGTGCAAAGGAACGAACGAACGAACGAAGGAACGAAGGAACGAAGGAACGAACGAAGGAACGAACGAAGGAACGAACGAAGGAACGAACGAAGGAACGAACGAACGAACGAACGAACGAACGAACGAACGAAGGAACGAAGGAACGAACGAACGAAGGAACGAACCAACGAAGGAACGAACCAACGAAGGAACGAACGAGAAAACCCAAAAGGACGAAAGCGCAGGCGAGCGAACGGAATGATGGCCGGACGCACACGCGGGCGTACGAGCGAACGAACTGGCGGGCGGTGGATCGGGTGAGGGGACAAGTGGGCGGGCGGGAGATCGACGTCCTCTTCCGTGGGGCGGTGGGCCGCTCGTTTTACACGTGCGGCGAGTGGCGGTCGTCCGATGGAACGACGTGCTCGCGCGCGCGGCTGATCGGATCTCGCGGCCGCCGGTGACGCGTGCTGGCGCTTGGCGGTCTCGTGTCTCTGACAGGCAGACGCGCTCGTGAGGCCGACGTGGTAGCGATCGGGCATGAATGAGGCGTTCCCCAAGGTATTTTATACTCACTGGAATAAAAATGTATGAAATGATTCAACTAGTGAACTGTAATCGTAAAATCGTTGCTGAACCCAAAATAGTTTTCCAAAATGTAACATTCGCACTGCTCAAGCACATCAAATAAAATACTCTCGCTTAACTCTACAATAAATTAAATATTTTAAAAATAAAAAAGTCTTCACGAATGTTACAATAACTTAGTTTTCTATACATCAGAACAACCGATCGAGAATAACAAACAAATTGCTGTCCCAATGCAAAAATTTCATGGCGAGAGACCTCTTTCTTGGAGCCTTGCTGTCGCATGACGTCAGTTGTGTCGTAAGAAGTGACACATTGAGTATGAGAATTCAGGAAGTAAGGGCAGTATGGGAATAGGCGTAATTACGCAATAAGATATTTTGATGTTGAGTCAAAATCGAACTGGTTCGTTGGTTTCTAGATTTTTTCTAGTTCCTGGGGATCTAACGAAACGATAGACAACTTCAATATAGCGGGAGCCTCTGACAATTTCGCCGCGAATTATAAATGGGGAATACAAATTGCGCGCGTAATTGGGATATCGTGTAACTCTAAAGCGATGGGTTTTGTAAACCTCTGGTTTGGAAATAAAAAAATTAAAAAATAATTCTTAAAATGGATCAATGAACATAATATGCTACGTTTTTTCAATAGTTTACTTATATTCAGACAATATGTTCTAAATGTTTTACTTACTGTTAACTAAGCATATTTTACAAAGTTTTAGATTCACATTAATAATTAAACATTTTAAAAATTGATTTTAAAATTTTAATTTTCACCGAGGGGGGATATTAGGTATCTTTAACCAATCTACTTGAGGGAGATTCCTTAAACAAGTGCACTACTTCGTTCTTACACTTCAGTTCCGTTAATATATATGCTTCAGATTTGTATGAGATGTTTTACCACCTCTATATTCGAGGGAGCATAATTTATCTCCATTTCGCTAAATAGCGAAAATGGAAAAAAATATTCCCGATAATACGTCAGTTTTCCTGGATGGAGGACATTTTTAAAACTATAAAATGTAATCTTTCAATATTTTATTACGAGTGTTTATTTAGTAAATATAAAATGAAAATATGTTTACACTTCACGTACATACTAAACTGGGCTTTTGTATAATATTAAATATGAAGTTTTAGAATATGAATTGAATGTTGCATGTAAATTTGTCCGTCGCATATCTTATGTATTCCGCAGGATTTTGTATTATCTCCGGAATCTGAGCAATTTGTCTAAGCTACTGTTTGTTGATTTTTCGTTTTAGAACGTGAGTACCTGCACCTGCCAATTGAATTGATAAACATGAATACGCGCACAAACGTGGTGAGTTAATTTATTTGCACTACATCAATGTGGTTTCGTCAATGTCATTTTATGTCCAAAATGTGTTGCTGTCCGTTTATGGTGGTGGTTTTAATGTAAACTATGATGAGTAAGTATATGTTAGTGATAAATTGATGTGCGCTTATAAATGGATTAGTTTTGAATGCAATGTTGGCCAAAGTAATTTTATGTTGATAAATATTCATCAAGACTTATGTATATTTGTTAAAAAATAAGATGATAATTTGTATGAATTTTGTAAACACATCATCATTAATAATTAATAAAAGTTATAACAATAAAACAATGCGAAGTCGGAGAAGTACGTTGATATTGAAAGTACATGAAGCTAGAGTAATGTTTTTTTGAAGTGTCTGATAACCAGAATTTTTTTGGAACCCGTGCAGACAACCTGCTGAAAGTCGCCCAGGGAAATATTTGTCGCAATGTTAGAGACGGAGTCAATAAAAATAAGACCTTCAATAGTCAGAAAAAGACGATTCATCTTCTATTATTGCAAAAAATTATGTTAATCTAATTAATATTTGGATTCTTTGTGGCACTACAAATTACTTGTTGTTAGACTTAGTACTAACATATCATCAAGATTTACAGATTATAGATCTATATTACGGGCTATATAGTAACTTTGGAAGAAGTAAAGCTACATTGATTGCATGAATGAAAATTTGTGAGAGCACTGGCCGAAAGGTGTCCGTTGCACATATCACTGAGTTGGCTGACACGCACGCATACTCTATGTAGCTGGGCTGCGGAGGCAGAGCTGCATTTTCCCTGTTGCGCATATTTATGAAGCGGTCGCCCAGAGGACAGCAGCGCTGCTTGTTGCCTGCAACACTTGTCGCCCTACGTTCTCACTTCGCGGTTCGCGCGCTCTCTATTTTCAAAAATTTCTCTCTCACTACTCTCCTTTGCGGAGAGTAAACCGGGATTATGATTTTTTTAAAATAAAGTTTATATAAATAATTGATAATTATTTTCTTATAAAAAGTTCACATCACTCGCTAAATATCCGTGTATTTCATTGTAAATTACGCGTCCGATTGGATTCATTAACTTTGTATATATAACATTTAATAACATGATTAAATTAGTTTTATTATAACAGTAGGAATGAAAAACATCCAATTATTTTTCATTAAATATTATTATTTTTCCAAATGTAAAGGATATATAAACTTCATTTGTTTGAAAATATGAAAGTTAATGTGCAATATAAACTGTACTTCAGTAAGCTAGGTATTATTTTCTGCAAATCGAATGACTCAAAAGTTATCAACTAGTCATTTTTTATGCACACAAGATAAATTTAGCCTTTGCTGAACACAAAATGTATGTACCCCGTAACGCTCACCGTGTATTTAAAAAAACACAAAATGTTTTCAGTTATATAATGGCTAGAATAGCTTTCACTAAAAATATCAAAGAGAAAAAACAATCTCTTACCATTTTCAATTGGCAATTGTTGAACTTTCCACAAATTGCACCGCACATTCCCAGACAGACGAGTCAACTTCCGCGGAAATCAGTGCGATGGCCGTGAAAACCCTCGACGCGTAACGTATTCACACGCTCGCATTTTTCATACGCACTAGTCCCATTTACGAAATTGCGAAGCAAATACGTTCCCGTGTTACCGGGCAGGTCTAAATTGCCAGAAATACGACGGAAAATCTTGAATGGGCCGCGCCGTACCCGAATTAACCCCTGGGTGCCCGGCAACCCGGCAGGCGGGCCCGCGGAAGAGAGCTTTTATTATATTCTTCTTTTTCGCCGCTGCTCCACCCATTTAGAGCTTTATGGGTGCACACAGGTGCTATGGTGAGGGGGGATGGGGGAGGAGGGTGACGCCGAGGTGCGGCCGCGTTACGCTTCGCTGCCGCTCTCCCCCCCCCCCCCGCATCCCCCCCACCCCCCGCATTCCCCCCCACCCCACCCCTTATGCCGTTCCGGCCGCCCACCGCGCCACCGCCGCCGTTGCCCTCCCCGCCGTGCGGGCCTGGCCCATTCCTCGTAATGGATCAAGCACACTTTCAAGATTACGATAAATAATGCAAGCGTTAATGCAAAGGCTTAGTGGACACGGCGCCCGGTGGAGATTATACGACATTAGTGCGCTCTGGCGAGCTCTTTGCGAGGCTGCGTTGTGCGGGAGCGCGCCCTTGACGGCGCCGGTGTGCTACCTGCTCCCCGCCCCTTCCCGCCCCGCCACGTCCACGCCCCACGGCTGCCCGTGACCGCGGCCGCCCCTACGCCGCCCTGGCTTTTATCTTCATTTTCTGCCTCTACACGCATCTGCTCTTTATTAACGCACTGATTCGTAATCTTTATATCACACCTCTTTTTTTTTTTTTGCGTGCTTCTTTTTTCCTACTGCATTTTACTCTTCTGTCTTTATTATGTTTCATGTGTGTGAAATTTATTAGTACATCGTTTCGCAAACTTCACATCATTCCCCTGAACTATTTTGTTCTTAATTTCTAGTACTGTAATATTCTCCTATGTCCTCGTGAATCCACTCTGTAAAAACACGGTGATAATCAATCTTCACCGTACTACACTAATTTGTTACCTCAGTTGTTGTTTTTTGAAACATTTTCTACGTGATTTTTGTTTGTTTCGTTCATTCCATTTGTAATTATGCATCATTTTCTCACTTGTTTGTTTTCTACCTCTTTCGGTGATTCAAAAGTTTAAGAACCGTTGCTCTTTTTTATATTTTACGCATATGATTTCATATTATCTTGTTGCATTTCCTTTTTTTTCTTCTTCTTACCTTTGAATATTATTTACAATTTTCTCTTCTCTTCTTTTGGATCATATTTTGACAGTTTTTATTTCAATCCCTGTCTTCAATTCCGGTCTCTTATTCTCTCCTCCTCTTCGTTTTGTCCTCTGTCGCACATACACACACCCGTGCGATCAACGACACGTATTGACGCGCGCGCGCACACACACAACACACACACACACACACACACACACAAACTTGCGCTTTCAAACACCCGTACACATATACCCACTCCCACACAAACTCATCGTCGCATTTTTATTATTTAGAACTAACTTTCCCTACAGAACTTACACTAGCAGCACTTTGGAATTGCCATTCTCTCACTTTGCTCTCGTTCATCCTTCTTCCCCTCTATTTCTTGCTTTTCCATTTCCGCCGTCGCCTCCAATTTCCATCTTCATTCCCCTCTCCAAGCACAGGCGAGTGCCGCCGAGTTTTGTTGATCCAAGGCATCGAAAGGCGCGTCGTCCCTACAGTTATGGATTATCGACTTCGCCACCGTGGTGGTGTAAACCGCCTACACCCCCACCCTCGACCCCAAGCTGCGCCCTCCACCTCCGGCACTGTCCCCTCCCCCGTTCTTCCCCGTCCCCTCCTCCACTTCCGTCCTCACCCCCAACCCCAAGCTCCCTCGCATATGGACCCCGAACTATGCGCCGGCAGCGGTAGCTCAGTACATCAACTGATGTCACTGCAGCGCCTCTGACCTGGAGGTCCTAGTTTCGAGTTCCGCCTGCGACAGGATTTTCGACACTAGCTTTCCAGCTAGGTCGAATTCAGTCGCTGTCTGGAGGAGAATTCTAGCGGCCGGCTGCTCTGATCGGTAGTTTTCCGTGGTTTCTCCGATCAGCACCAGACGAATGCCGGAGCAGTACCCTAACAAACGGGCCACGAACTTTCGTTCCTTTTTCTTGTTCTATCCTCACCCCTTACACACACTTACTCTTAGACCACATATTCCGGGAGACCGGTCGGGGACTTAGAACTTGTTCCGGATGGGGCCGTGCCCCGCTGGTGGGAGGGTCCTGGTTAGGGGGAAACCCCACTAGCCGACGGTAGGTCGGCGCCGAATCTCGCCATCCAGCGGGGGAAGATCACCGCCATCTCCCGAGAGAAAAACATGCACTACACTAACGGGACTAATGACCAGAGCAGTTGACGCGCCCGGAAACAGGAAAAAATCAATCAAAGAAACGTACTGTGCCCTCCGCCTCCGTCCCCGTCCCCTCATCCCCTCCATCTTCGCCGTCCTCATCCTCACCCCATTTGCCGTTGCCACCGCTCGCACCCCGCTCTTCCATTGCGCTGCCGGCGGGCCCGCTCGCTTCTCGGGGAACGAGGCCACTCCGCATTTCGCCAACAGAGCGGGCGCTGCGTGGGAGTGTGACGTTCCTGGGCAGAAGCCTGCGGTGCACTCAAACACCCTGAACACGCCGCGTTCACGGGTCAAGCTATACCTGTGCGCAGTTGAATATTGTTGAATAATACCTGTCCCAAGTATTTTAGACAATCAGTTATGTGATTTATGATTTCAAAATGAATACGTAATGAATTTCTAAATATTTTTATACAGTATTACACAATATTGTATAATCAAATATTTAAATTCCAATCTATAAATAGTAAGAAAAAGTAGTTAATTTGCGTTTCTCTAATGCTGTTTTCTTCTCTTCTATCCCAATGGTGAAACACAATGGTAGTAGGTTTAGATCTCTTATTCGGTTGTAACGGATTTCTGTTTGATATTTGAAAAAATTGTAGTGGATGAAGGGAAAAATAGTAGACTGCAGAGTACCTAGTAGATAGCAGAGAGCACTCTAGGTTATATAATAATACTGTGTACTAGTAGATTTTTCGATCTTTAGTTCAACAAGTTCACCGGTAATTTGACAGGAAGCAGAGGACTAAATACACGTTCTCAAGTTTGCGAACGTTTATAATTCCATCCTTAGTTCTGGGAAGTAAAATATCACAAGAATAACTACAAGAACATCAATAACAGCAACAACACAACCATGGTGTTTGTACTTCACAGGTAAGATATTCGCATTATGTATATGTCAAAGACACTGGCAAACTTAATAATGTGTTATTTTAATCCTCTGCAATACTTGCAATCCTGTTTAATTACGAATTTTGCAATAATTTTCCCACTTCATCTCAGTTCTCCTTTCCTTTTAAGTGTGTACAATTTATTCACAACCGCTAGAGATTAAACGGCGTGGAAAGTAACGAAGATATCTTGCAAAAACAACGTTTTTCTTTTGTCTAAGAAAAAATCTAGTTAAAAATTCATTTGAAGCTCATGAGCCAAGAAATGGAAAAATGTTTTTCTTAAAACACTATTCAATCTTAATAACCCCTTTAATGTAGCCTTAATAACTTAATAACTTCTTAATAGCGCCTTTAGAGCTTACGTTCAGGACCAAGAAGCCAGGATTTTTTTCTTCTTAATTTGAGAATAATTGTTTAATCCTTTTTTTATATTGAGATAATATTCATGATTGCTGTAACCCAAACATTACATTATCACTACTCGATCCCACGTTTTTCGAAAAGAAACGCTTGTAACAGAAACAGATTTTTTAAACGGAATGTTCCAATACCCTCGAGAATTAAGGGTCTCGCTGCTTTTCCTTTTTTACTGTTCTGTTCATCTGCCTGCACACTCTCGGAGGCATAAACCAGAAGAAGATCCAGCTTTTATCCCTCGCTTTCGTGGGCTCCGAGAAACGAGAACGAAAGAAAGCGCATGGTTAGACACGCGACAGAAATTGAATTTGGAAGGCGTGGGGCCATTTCGTGTGAGAGCGATTGGGGAGAACAGTGACCTCGCGGGGATGGTGGCTGGCCCATTGTTTGTGGGCGCCCGTTAGATTTCAATCCTTCGTCCCGCTCCGCCCTCGCTCCTTCCTGCTCTACTTCCACGCCTGCTCGATCCACTCCGTTTACGGGCCCTCTTCAAGCCACGTACACGGCATTCATTCCCTCTACTAATCCATCCCCTCTCAGCCTGACTCTACCTCATTCCATTCTCGCCTCATCCTCCCACTTGTCGATTGATTGGTTGATTAATTACTAGTGATTCCAGGTACGTCAACGGCTGTCGTTAGTCCCATAAGTGCATGTTCTTGTTCGGGAGACGGTTATCTACCCCCGCTGGATTGCGAGATCCGGTGCCGACCTACCGTCGACTAGCGGGGTTTTCTCCAGCTAGCTATCTCCCACCAGCGGGGCACCGCCCCAGCCAGGACAAGCTCTAAGCTACCGCACTCTACACGCACTACACTCCCGGGACTAATGGCCACAATAGTTGACGCGCCCGGAATCACTAACAATCAAACCGGGAGCGGTAGCTCAGTGCATCAACTGATGTCACTGCAGCTCCTCTGACCGGGAGGTCTTAAGTTCGAGTCTGACGGCGGCAGGATTTTCGATACTAGCTTTTCAGCTAGGTCGAATTCAGTCGCTGTCTAGAGGAGAATTCTAGCGGCCGGCTGCTCTGATCGGTAGTGTTCCGTGGTTTCTCCGATCAACACCAGCCGAATGCCGAAGCAGTACCCTACCGAACGGGCCACGGACCGAGCGCGATTTTTCCTTCCTCTTCCTTCTCCTATCCTCTCCCCTTACACACACACTTACACTAACATGCACTACACTACTACATATTCCGGGAGACCGGTCGGGAGCTTAGACCGGTCGGGAGCTTAGAGCTTGTCCCGGCTGGCGTAGTGCCCCGCTGGTGAGAGAGTCCTGGTTAAGGGAAAACCCCAATAGCCGACGGTAGGTCGGCGCCGGATTTCGCCATCCAGCGGGGGAAGATCACCGCCATCTCCCGAGAAAAAACACGCACTACACTAACGGAACTAATGACCACAGCAGTTGACGCGCCCGGAAACACGAAAAAATCAATCAACCAAAACTAACAATCAATCAATCATTCCATGCTCATTCTCCCGTTCACTACCTTCCCCGCCTCTTTTATCTCCGCACTATTTGCTCCGCCCATGCGCGCCGTCTCCTGGGCGTTTGCGCTGCGGTGCCCCAATCGTCGCGCGTTCTACAACCGTTCTGGCTTTCGCGCGCGCGCTTCTGGCGAGAGATACGCGCTCGTTTCGTGGAACGGCCGCGCAGGGGCGCACGCCGAGGTCGAGCGCTGTCCCCAGCGCAGGGGGAGGACGGATATGATAGGCAAGAACGTCATGTGGAACTCGAGTTCACACCTACAGACCGAGACATTCTGGGTGACTGGTTTCGCACGTAATCTTCCGCTTTGATTTATACCTGGGGTGTCCAAGGCCTTAAGGGCCTCAATTAAAAATCTTTAATACGTTTGCGAGCCATATTTTCATAACTCGGACAATCCACTCCTGACTTGCCTGTGTATTGTTACCCAGTTGCTCTGAAACGGGGGTTGGGGGAGAGAGAAAGGAACCATGCGTGATGTATCGCAGTGAAACACATTTGGATTATTTTGGATTCGAAAAAACAAAATCGTAAATCTGAAGTTAACCAATTTTTAGATTAAGGGAATGTTGACCCCGTCAGAGCGCCTGCGCTGGGATCACAGTGTTCCGCTTGAATTGGATGCAAAGGAATTTCACCTTTGACTAATAACCAGTTGGACAACCCTGTTTTATACCTTCTTGGGGAGGTAAAGTTCAAATAACGGGTCTAAATGTGAAAATTCGTACAATGTGTTAAACTGAATAATATTTTGCTATTCCCGCAATATTTTATCAAAGCAAATAGATCAATCATTTATATAAAAAAGCATTCAGACTACATACATAATCAAAAAACGAAACTGAAATAAAACGTCTTCATCATAATACGTAATCATCATCGTAATCATCGTCGTAATCATCGTAACCGTTGTGATTTCTGTTCTTCCAAAAGGAATCCGAAGTACTTGATTTGAGGACATTAGAAGTGTCTCTTGCGTAAAAAGATGTATAGATAGTGAAGAAAGGGGGCAAATATTTTGTTGAAGAAAATGACGTTGAATGATGCGATAGGGTTGCTAATGACTTAAACGATATGAAAATTCAGAATAGTATCTATCACGTCGATGAAAACTCACAGGTTTAGCTGTCATATCAATGTTCAGTTGTGTATCACTTTATCCTGACACAATTTTTAGAGTAAAAAGTTATGTAAAATCATATACGCAACAATATGTACTTGCCAGGAGGGCAAGGAGGGGAATTCGAGTGGCCGGCTACTCTGATGGATAGTTTCCGAGGTTTCTCCGATTAAAAGTAGGTAAACGCCGGAGCAGTACCCTAACAAACGGGCTACGGACCGCGTGCCATCTTTCCTTCCCCTTCCTTGACATATTCTCACCCATTACCCCCTCACGCACACTCACACGCTCACATGCACTACACGAGTCGGGAGACCAACCGAGAGTTTAGAGCTTGTCCAGGGTTGCCATCTGTCCTCCTTTTGGAGGACATGTCCTTTGTAATATTTTCCAAGTCTCCTTCCTCCTTTTTTAAAATTGCATGGAATGTCCTCTCGTTTGTTCTATTGAATTAAAAATATACTGGTATAATTTTAAAGTAATGTAATTAATTAAAGGGGCTTCATGTCTTGAATATCTACATTTTTACTCAAATAATGGAGTGCATAATAGATCATTAGGCTTATTGTGATACAAAATTTATTTTTCCTTATTGTTTGGTGAATAACGAAGGTGAGTGCGGGGGCGAATTTATCCAGTCGGAAGCGTTCATTTATAATGTCGCAAAGTCTACTACGATATTAATGGTTTCGAATTGTTGAGTACATTATCTATACATTGTGAACTATAAAAATGTAAAATGCCCACCTTTTCGTAGAAATGTCCGTCTTTTTTGATAAAACGTCCTCCACTGTGAAAAAATTTCTGGTGATCTTAAGCTTGTCCCGGCTGGGGCAGTGCCACCTTCGTGTGAGATACCCGGTTGGGGAAAGTGTCCCGCAAGCCAACATGGGTGGGCGCCTGATCTCACCGCCACCTCCCGCAATAAAAAACATACACTACACTTACGGTACTAATGACCTTAACAGTTGACGCGCTGGAAATCACTAAACAGTTAATCAATGAAAACCCTTGCACAAAGCCATTTGACTATTATCTTACATTGACAAAATAATGTTTCAAAATACTGTAAAAGTCCATCAGTGGAACGCCAAGAGATACTTATGAGGGCCAAGGCACACCCAGTATTCCCTTTGACAAGTTCTTCGATCGATTCCTAGAATACCAATAGGGAACTGACGTTTCGTAGAAAATATCTTTAATGACTTCCGAGATCATACTAATTTGTTTTAATTATATACGTAATGAATTCCTAGAGAATTTTTTTTGAATTACACATTCTCAGAAACGCTCATTAAAATATTCGGATTATTTCCTTTATTATCTACATGAGGAATTTTGAGTAATAGTGTCTCACTTACTTTTTCCATTATTTTAGCTGCGATTCTAGTATTCGCAGAATTTATCGAATTATTACAATGTTGTACATAATTTAGGAATATTTTGAGATTACTTTTGTGAGAGATACATAAGATAATTTAAATATTTGTAAATGTGTCCCATACCTCCGTATTATCATCGACTGTTCTTATAGAGTTGAAATAAAATTGGTTGGCTGAATTATGACACATGGAGAAATATCAACAATGAAATTTCTTGTTTGTAACTGTTGTAAGTGATATTCACAAATGTTCAAACTACAATTTATCGAGTCGTATTGAGTGACTTAGTGGATAGATAAAACGTATTAATAAATTGCAGGTGAATAATGAGACGTATCTAGTGGTAATTCTGAGCGACATGCAACTTCGGGCAATTATCAGAGATACACGTAATTTATGTTCGGCCGCACTTTTGAAATCCTTAGTGAAAACCTGATGTCCGGGATTATAGCTGTGCAATTTGCAAAATACCATCAAAATTGAAAGAACCCGTATAGATAAGTATAATGTAGTAATATCAAACTGTATCGAAGTCTATGATTGACAGATGCTCACTATTTTTTAAATGAAAATATGGATCATGAAAAATGTTTATGACATAATTCTGTGGTTTATATTGGTTTCAATATCAGACTCGGTTTACCTTCCATGATATGCAGATAATCTTGTCTGGAAATTTCGTGCCATAGATAGCGAGTGTGTATTCGTATCGCGACTAACGAAATACCGACCGCCTGATTCGAGCGAAGAAAATTCCGTTCGCAAAACCACGGAATCTCATCAACATCGAAATAATTATGTTAGAGCGATTATCCGCCCCCTCGCCATTAAAATAGTCAGATTGCTATTTCGCCGTCTGGCATTCGCATCACAACGGTAATCATGCTCCATCTGTGACAGAGGGTGGTGGTTTTCACACGTCGTACTCTAATTCCTCGCGTGTTTTCACGCTCAAATTGAAATGTTGAGAGACAACGCAGCGGGCTCTCACGATAAGCTGCGTGTGTTGTTATAAGTCTGGAAAGACAATAACGTTAGGCAATTCAGTGTTCGTTGAGAAATATTGTTGTGTTGATTGAACAAATATTTTTGAAGCTTCACACCATCAGAATTGGGATGACAGAGAACTAACCGTATGGATGATTTTCATACCTTCTTCAGATAAGGAATTTGTATATTGACTTGCAGGTTAAAATAAAATGACGGGCTTGTCTTTGCCATAAGGATTTGGCATTTGAGATGTAGAATGTTATTTAATGGCATGAAGCTTGAATTATGTAGAAGAATTGTTTCTAAATGCAGCACCTGGTTAAAGCACTTTTCACTTTTGCCCCCATGTTTTCTGTCCAAATTCTATTATTGACATTCTGTAGGCACTGGTCAAATATTTTGTAAGATTTTACTTTAAAACTTCTGAAAACAGTTAAGTTTGGTACAATATTTATTTTCGTTGTATTTATTTTCTGAGATCGTGGTTCGATCTCAATTCACTGATGAGCTCTTTACTATAGAAGCAGTCATTTATTTTAATAAAGAATATTAATAATCAGAATTACACGACTCAAAATTTAATATTTTCTAAGTTCAAGTATTATTAACATGTATGAATAAAATACAGAAATATGTGTACTATAAACAATTAAACATTAAACTGAGTCCTAAAAGTATTCTGGAATAAATTCAACAGTTTTAAATATTACGTCTCTTCTAAATGCTCTTCGACCGCATTGACAATTATTTGCCCGTTCCAATGTAGTCCACAAAAAGCAAATGTCCGATGTTGTCCATTCAAAAATTTCAAATATAGTGAACACAATGTCACTCTGAAGATTTCATTTCTTCTATCTCGTAATTTAATGTTAACATACGAATGAAATATTTTAGGTCATGCCACCCAGTATCAAATACAGCATTCTGTATACCTATTTTTTCATGAGAGCATGTGCTTCCGCGGCAGGAGCCAGTAGCTTCTTGGCTATTCGAGAGACGCCGCTTCCTAGGCACAGGAGCTAACCTGCGCTTATTCTGCGACCTTCCTGAGGCATTTCGCCCTGAAGAAGGTCGCAGAATGGCTGCGGAAATGTTGACACCTGTGCCTAGGATTCAGCGTCTACCTGACAGCCAAGTAGCCACCTTTTGTCATCTATTTGACCAAATTTTTCGTCGGTTCCCTTTTTAAACAGCCCGTGTTTCTTCCTGCAGTGGAAAAGTGGTACCACTTTCCCCCGTTGGAGCCAGCGTCGCGCGGACGCGGGCGGAACCTAAAGAAAAGCGAAGCCGCCGCGGCAGCTTCCTCGTGGGAGAGCTCCGACTTGTTGCTTTGTGAGGCCTAATGAGGCTTTCCCCGCGTCCGTAATCTGCGATCAAATACGCGACCGTTGAGCAAGCAGTGTCGGCAGTTGCGGAGGTGTTGGTGGAGGAGGCCGAGACGGGGACGGAGGCGATGGAGTCGGGAGTTCGAGACGAGGAGGCGTGGTGAGTGGCGGGGGATGGTGGAGGAAGTCGTCTGGCAGCCGTGAAGCCGTCAATTAACGGCTGCGAAGGCAGATGAGGTGATGCGGATGCCGGGGGCGATGGGGATGGGGCAACGGAGATGGAATTGGAGACGGAATCCGTGACGGAATCGGAGACGGAATCCGTGACGGAATCGGAGACGGAATCGGAGACGGAATCGGAGACGGAATCGGAGACGGAATCGGAGACGGAATCGGAGACGGAATCGGAGACGGAATCGGAGACGGAATCGGAGACGGAATCGGAGACGGAATCGGAGACGGAATCGGAGACGGAATCGGAGACGGAATCGGAGACGGAATCGGCGACGGAATCGGAGACGGAATCGGAGACGGAATCGGGAGACGGAATCGGAGACGGAAGCGGAGACGGAATCGGAGACGGAATCGGAGACGGAATCGGAGACGGAATCGGAGACGGAATCGGAGACGGAATCGGAGACGGAATCGGAGACGGAATCGGAGACGGAATCGGAGACGGAATCGGAGACGGAATCGGAGACGGAATCGGAGACGGAATCGGAGACGGAATCGGAGACGAATGAGACGAATCGGAGACGGAATCGGAGACGGAATCGGAGACGGAATCGGAGACGGAATCGGAGATCGGAGACGGAATCGGAGACGGAATCGGAGACGGAATCGGAGACGGAATCGGAGACGGAATCGGAGACGGAACGGAATCGGAGACGGAATCGGAGACGGAATCGGAGACGGAATCGGAGACGGAATCGGAGACGGAATCGGAGACGGAATCGGAGACGGAATCGGAGACGGAATCGGAGACGGAATCGGAGACGGAATCGGAGACGACGGAATCGGAGACGGAATCGGAGACGGAATCGGAGACGGAATCGGAGACGGAATCGGAGACGGAATCGGAATCGGAGACGGAATCGGAGACGGAATCGGAGACGGAATCGGAGACGGAATCGGAATCGGAGACGGAATCGGAGACGGAATCGGAGACGCGGAATCGGAGACGGAATCGGAGACGGAATCGGAGACGGAATCGGAGACGGAATCGGAGACGGAATCGGAGACGGAATCGGAGACGGAATCGGAGACGGAATCGGAGACGGAATCGGAGACGGAATCGGAGACGGAATCGGAGACGGAATCGGAGACGGAATCGGAGACGGTGGCGACTTGAGAGCGTCCGATCAGGTCTTGGTAGCGTTAACGGTGGCAAAGGCGGCGGCGCGGCGGGAGCTGCATCAGCGGTGGAAGATCTTCCCTCCGCTTTGTTCGCGGCGTCCGCCACGCGTCGGCATTCCCATTGCGTCTGGGAACGTCTCGGTTGCTTGCCGCCCCCGCCGCTTGGGCGAGTCTGGGAATCTCCCGCGATTACCACCCACGAGGAAGATAATGGCAGGAAAAGCTCGGGCGTGGGCAGGCGTAGGCGGGGTGCGTACGCCGGACAAATCCTTCTGTCTGTCTGAATGTCCGGGGGAAAAAGAAAGTCGGCCACGATTTCTTTCTTTCATGTGGACAACAGTTGGACTTAGAGTGGGGGGCGAGTGAAATGGAGATGAGTTTTTTGTATGTAGAAAACAAGGATTGTCATTTTTAATGGTGATATTTGTTTCGTCGTTGCTGAGCGTCTCTGCTGCTTCAGCCACTTGTAGGGACGGCAAAAAAGTTTCGATGTTTTGAAACATCGACATTTCCCAGCAGAAACATGAATACATTCATATTGATGTTTTGTTTTCAATGTTTTTTACAGATCGATATATTTTTCCAGAAACACCCAGTGTTCATGTTACCTTTTTCAATGATTTTGTACGTGGTAATGTCGTTAAACTGCATTTTGAACCTTGTCTGTTTAGAATATTGATTAGAAAATGAAGGTGAGAGAGTTCTTTAAGGCTTGATATACTTCAAACTAATATTTATTTATTATATTATACTGGAGATTTAATTTAGATTTATGAATGAAAGGGAATACGCGAAATAATAGCAAAACACTGTGTTCTTTATCATTTATTTGCTTTTTTACCTTCAATAAACATTATTAACATATAATTTATACGTGACCAAACAATAAAATATTAGGTATTTCATTTAAGAACTCTGATTAAAAATGGAAGTTTGGAAAATAATACCAATCCAATATCGCACCATATTTAAAACATCGATATTTTTAACATTGATGTTTTTTGTCGACATCGAAAATGTCGACATAAACATCGAAAACCTTTTGGCGATGTATCGAAATATTTATGTATCGATGTTTTGATGAAATTTGGCATCATTACCCGCGTGCCACTGGAGCTCCTTCGCGAGTGTTGCTCGTGCGTCACGCGGCTCAAGCGCTAACTCGCGACGCTCGGAGGTTCTCTGCGAGCGGGCGTGCGGCTGGCAGCGGCGGTGACGTACCGCGACAGGCACGCACGCCGCACGCCCCGCGCACGCTTGTGCACGCTCGTGCTGCCGGACGGTGGGTGGAAGTGTGCTCGCAAATGCCGCGCCACTGCCAGCTTTCTCAGAAATTGCTGAGCGTTCGGTTGGTGATGATGCGTTATTGACTGATGTGATGTAAGCACTTAAGGTGCTTTCTGACTAATGTGTAATGCGAGTGTTCCGAGATCCGGTCTAGCTGACGAATAAAAAATCATATAAGAAAATTGGTCACTTGAAATTTTCACGGAATTAATTTCACGGTAACATCAATTTATTTTTAATTGAATTTTTACTCCTTCAAAGAGGAAGAAGAATAGTGAATAAAGACTAATTTACTAAAAGCAATTGAATGCATTATGAAATAAATCTGAAAAAATGTAAAGACCCACAAATAAATCGTGTTGAAATTTCAAATTTATTTTTCAGAAATTCATTTTTTTTCTATTCGTATTTACTAAAACTTCAATAAGAGCAGGGTGGCAACCTTCTGGAGGGAATTTCATTGCTCTGGAAATATCAGGAAAAATCAGGGAATTTGATCAAAAATCGTTAGATGTCAGGAAGAATACCTAAATGTTTATAAAACTGTATTACAGAATCAACTTTTGGACTATTTCTATTTCTTCAGTTTTCTTCATTTGTACTTTATTTCTGCAAAATCAGAGAACGAAAAATAGATTAAGTCTTGCTTTAATATTTTCTTCAGATAGTGTGAAATACTCTGGAAGTACTACCAATAAAAAATTTAAAACAAATCCTGGAAAATTGGAAAAAGGCACGGAAATGTGTTTCAGGAAATGAGTGGCCATCTTGAAGGGAATAAATGGATATCATAATTGAATTACTTTCTTGGATCTATAAAGAATGAAGAGTGAAGCTTTATTGCTCTTGCCTGATTTCGTTTAGCACACTGTATATACTTGGAGAGACTATCGCCAATTCCTCACACACGTGTATCTGGTGCAATTGGATTGTTTGTCCTCCGTCGCTGTCGCACGCTAGACGGGCATTTCCTGAACGGCGGCCGTAAAACACGCGGCGAAGCAGGCCGGAGATTGAGGAGCGCCACGTGGCGGCGTTAACGCACGAGGCGCCGGCTCTTCGCTCGATTGCTCCGCTCCCGACACACGGCCAACGCGAGTCCGCCGCGAACGCATGTGATATCCGCGAGGACTTTGAACCCGCCGGGGGGTCGATTTGCATACTGAATTTATGACGGGCGCGCTTCACACCGATCACCCGCCGCTCCGACTCCGCCCACAAATCCGCCCCCGCCGAATGCTCCCACCGCCTGCGGCTCGTCTGCCCGCCCGACAGCGCTCCACAGCTGTGACTGCGTCCCCGCCGCCACTTCACTCCCTTCACAAACGACTCTTCCCGCGTCGTCACCGTCCCCAGCGCCTCCGCCCCGACACGTCCGCCCTCAACACGTCCGCCTTGAGCACGTCCGCCCCCGACATCTCTGCCTTCGGCGTTACCATTTCCGTATCTTGTCTGTCCCCGACCTTAACAGGTCCGCCCCTAACACGTCCGCCCCTAACACGTCCGCCCCTAACACGTCCGCCCCTAACACGTCCGCCCCTAACACGCCCGCCCCTAACACGCCCGCCCCTAACACGCCCGCCCCTAACACGTCCGCCCCTAACACGTCCGCCCCTAACACGTCCGCCCCTAACACGTCCGCCCCTAACACGTCCGCCCCTAACACGTCCACCCCTAACACGTCCACCCCTTACACGTCCGCCCCTAACACGTCCGCCCCTGACAGGTCCGCTCTCAAAACGACCACCTCGAACACGTCCGTCCCCGACGCCTTCGCCCCCGGCGTCACCACATCTGTCCCACGTGTGCCCCCGACCCTTCCGCCCCCAACACGTCCGCCCTCGACACGTCTGCCGCCGACACATCCGCCCCCGACGCCCCCGCTCCCAGCGTCCCCACTTCCATTCCCAGCGTGACCGCCTCCGCTCCCGTCTCCGCTTCCGCCCCCGACGCCAACGCCTCTACCCCCGATACCATCATTTTCGTCACTGGCGTCTCTGTCCCTGGAATCCTCGGCCACGGCGTCTCCGTCCCCCACTTGTCCATCCCCAACGCCTCCGCCCTTATGACCCGTGCTCCCGACTCTAGTCTATTAGCCCCACTACCACCCGCCCTCCCCATCTCCACCTCCACTATTTCTGCCCCAACGGTCTTCGAGCCGGCTCCCCGACTCCGGTTCCACAGCCCCGACTCCATCCCTGTCCTCGCCACTGGTCTACTCCGCCGAATCCACTTCCATTTCCATCCTCAGCGGCATATCCTTTCCCGCCGCACTGCCAGCCACCACACTTACAAGTCCGGCCACCTCCGCTATCCTCCATAGCCTCCCCGCGACCTTCACCACCTGCCCGACCAGGAAGAGTCCGCAACTGCCGTTCCCTCCGCCAGAACCCTGCATTGACGGCCGCTGCCACCCCCTTCCTGTGCAGTCCCCATCCGTCGCCGCGGTCACCCTCTGCCCCGCCGCCCCGCCCCCCCTCTGTGTCCGTGCGCCCGCAATTCGTCATACATTGTTACGCGCGTCGCGCTTCCCCGAATGACGGCGGGCCGTGTTAATGCAGGGAACGTAAATATTGGCGCTCTCTTCATCAAAGGCCCCGCCGTGGCGGTGACGGCGCGGCTGCCGGAGCAGGGGGGAGTGCTGGAAATGAAAATGGTGGTGGAAAGGGATATCGTGACACGCGGGAGAGTGGAGGCGTGAGGATGGATGAGACTGTGGGGCAGGAGGTAGCAGAATCGGCTGGAGGCAGCGTACGTGCTGGGTAGGCCCGAGCTACGATCATGTGAAGAATTAGCGGGAATATCTGCAAATGCGGTGAGGTGGTCCGCGATGGAGACGAAGTTGGGGTTGGCGCCGGGGTTGGCGCCGGGGTTGGCGCCGGGGTTGGCGCCGGGGTTGGCGCCGGGGTTGGCGTCGGGGCTGACATCGGGGCTGGCGTGGGAGCTGACGTTGGGACTGGCGTCGGACTGGCGTCGGACTGGCGTCGGACAGGCGTCGGACTGGCGTCGGACTGGCGTCGGACTGGCGTCGGACTGGCGTCGGACTGGCGTCGGACTGGCGTCGGGATGGCGTCGGGATGGCGTCGGGATGGCGTCGGGATGGCGTCGGGATGGCGTCGGGATGGCGTCGGGATGGCGTCGGGATGGCGTCGGGATGGCGTCGGGGCTGGTGTCGTGGTTGGTCGGGCTGGCGCGGGCTAGCGTCGGGTATGGTGTCCGGGCTGGCGTCACGGCTGATGTCGGGGTTGGCGTCACGGCTGGCGTGGGGTTGGGCATCGAGAACGATTACGGCAGCATTGTTCGGGGCGCTGCATCAAGGCAGACTTGGAATCGAGGGAACCAATGGTGGGAACAGTGGCGATGGCAGGGGCGGCATCGGGCGAGACGGGGCGCGGGCGATGGCGGGGCGATGGCATACACAACCACAAAAATCCATTGGGTGTCCCGGCGGCCAAACAGCGGGCCCACGCTCGCTGTCCCACCGCCTTGTTTGTCCCGCGGTGGCCCCGTGTCTGACGAGGCCAGAACATCGGCGGTGCGTATTCGGTGCGGTCATCGTCGATCGACACTGGTATTGTGTGTTTTGCGAGGCGGGTTTTCACAAGTGCCGTGCGTTTGTACAACATTATTCACTTCGTTCTTATGACTGTCTGTTGGTTTAATGATGAGAGTGGGATATGTTTGATGTTGGCAAACGAAGGCACTTCGTCCTCTTGAATACTATGTTTTATTAAGCCTCTTCTCTACGTTATTGAACTACATCAGATGTCTCTAGAATTTCATCTCTTTTGATTTTAAATAATCAATGACATAACAACATTTCCTTCCTAATAGTGCAATTGTTTTAGAGGTTGAAATATACCCATCCATATGCCCGTCTTGCTGTCCTCAAATTCCTATAACCTGTTTCCGAATTTCTAATATATATATGGGCGCCAGGAAATGGTTACGAGAATGAGCTCCCAAATTATATTTACTTATAACTCCGTAGCTGACTCCGTCGGCGGGTTCTTTATCGAAATAATCAGAATATTTACGATTACTTAATTTGCCCCCCATACGGAGAAGCGTGGAATCTGAAATGCAAAATTTAAATATCCTACTGGATTGCGCGTGACGGCAAATGATAATCAGCTTTCACCAATAAAAAATAACGAATTTATTTATAAACTTTAGTAACAAAGTATATCATTCTTTTTAGTCATGACCTTTACTATAGCGCTATAGAACCTGTTATCCATGAGAATCTTGGGCACTGTCCTGGTAAACGATGTCTCCCCGTAGACTTCAGCAATGGGCCTCGTCCAATCTTCTTTCTTGCTACCAACCAAATCCGTATCTTGTCGTTTCTTCTCATAAACCACTATGTACGCTGTTTATCCATTGGCTTCCCATCCCCATTCACCTGCTTGAATTGTTACAAGTTCTAATACTCCTTATTGTTCATTACCTAAGCAAAATCTTAAGTGCTGTTAAAATATTAGCATATAAGTTCACCAAGTTATCATCGGGTTCCTATCATCGGAGACTAAGTTCGATTATCATTGTCCGCTTAATAAAATTCATAAGTCCCACATTTGGCATTCACCGTTCACCTCGTACAAAACAATTTCTATCTTTTGAATACTAACAACGACAAATCACTACGTCCGAACTCGCGTAAATTTTCTACGTTCAAGTAAACTGCTATATATCTAGCACCCTCATCCGATCGCTATCGTGTCGAGAGGTCGAATGAATCTTCTTGTATCCTTCTTCAACATGTCAACTTTTTTCATCTTTTACTCTTGTTTCAAACAAAATTATGCGATATACTTATCGTCCGCTTTTGAACTAATGGGCATTGTTTATATGTTGCACTCCGGTACCATGGCAACCAGCGTCTTTTTGCTAATAAGGCGTTATTTTTAATAAAACTCGCTAAATTTCATATTAGTGACAATCTGGTATGTCACAAGGTGTTTATTAAGTAAATTGCAGTGTGTCTAATGTCTTGCGCGCAATACTTTATAGTTTCACCCGGTTTTGATGATTCTATCGCAAGGAGCGTTACTTCTTAAGTGAGTGAAAAACGGATCCATTTTCTTGGTTGCCACCCATCGATTATCAAGACTAGGACAAGGTCGTCACGCGCTCTACGAACTTTAAAAACTCGATCGAATCTCGGAATTGCAGGCCACAGAGTTGAGGCCGCCTTAATCAATGTCTTCAATTAAGGAGGGATGTGATTTGGACGCCAGGAATGAAATAGCGAGAACTACAGCATAATTTTAATGTATTTGGGAAAAGGAAGGCAATATCAATTCATAAATGTGTGACTAGCAGAGTATAAGAAAAAATATGTAAAAAATATTTGAAATGAAAAAAATTATCGTTAAACTGAAAAACAATAATAAGAAATTTTATCGAATTTCTGAATATTATTCTCTCGTTTAATCTAATCTTTATTTTCCATAACAACTGAATTGTATGTCGCGAATGCCATACAATCACCTGATCGCAACTTATATCAGGAATATCACAAAGACCTACTCTTATTTAGATCACCTGAGATTGGATGTAACAATAGAATTATTTATTTTAGCTGACCTGGATGGCTGAGGTGCCTAGAGCATGTGCCTACTCAGCGAGTCGGTGGGAAGGATCGCGAGTTCAAGTCCCGCTGTAGGCATGGTTGTTTGTCCTTTGTCTTTCGGGTATGTGTGTTGTCGCGGCTTGTGAGTCTTCTGACCACAATCGTCCATTTTACGCAAGGGATCTATTTGGAAAGAAGTAGGCTAATCGTACATCGAGTTTCATGTATTGAATGTAGTCCTGCGTCACAAGAATTTTTTAGAAAAGTACGAAGATGTCCATAACTATGGCTTCTACGGGTGTTTCTACCCTAACGTGCTCTTTATCTACATCTTATATTTAGGACTCGGTTGCTTATCCGCCTCTTGTAAGAAACATTCACTTAACGCTCATCCGGGTTCTGTGTAAGAATAAGAACTGTTAACCAAATCTTTCTTAGGTCACCTGATACTCACATTTTACCATAGCTCGGGTGATATTTTTCTTTCCGCATCCAACTGTACCTTCCGGTGTCTGTGAACATCCCTACTCAGGCTGTGACAGCTCCTACTTTAACCACATTCATTAAGAAGCTCCTGCCAGTTGAAGGGTCTCAGAGTATCAACTGATGTCACTGCAGTGACTCTGACCGGGATGTCTTAGGGTTCCACTCCCGACGGTAGTGGGGTTTTCGTAACTAGCTGCATAGCTGGGTCGAATTCAGTCACTGTATGGAGGAGAATTCTAGCGGCCGGCTGCTGTGCTCGGTAGTTTTGCGTGGTTTCTCCGATCAACACCAGGCGAATGACGGAGCAGAACCCTAACAAACGAGCCACGGACCGCCCGCGATATTTCCTTCCTCTTCCTTGTCCTATCCTCTCCCCTTACGCAACACTTACACTTTCATGCAGTACACTACTACACATGTCGGGAAACATTCGGGAAGTTAGAGCTTGTCCCGGATAGGGTGGTTCCGGTTGGTGGGAGGTAGCTGGATGAGGAAACCCCGCAATCCACCATGTAGCTCGAAGACTAATCTCATCATCCAGCTGGGGAAGATCACCGCAATCTCCCGTGGTAAATACATGCACTACTCTTCCGGGACGAATGACAATAGCAGTCGACACGCTCGGAAAGACAACATAATTAATAAATTAATGACTCCCTAAGACCTGTTGTACACGCTTTCTTTTGACGATTTCGCCTCTTTAAGCGCGCAACGGCATCTCGGGCGGGAGAGTTGCTGTTCGCAAGTGCGCGTTCACCAAATTTTTCGTCGTATGAAAACGTGGACATCGGGTTTCAGGGCGATTTTATTGTACTGTGGAGGAGTTACTCTAAGAAGGGACGACTTTAAAAGGTCGGGTACAAATTAACATGCAGTGCGATGACATTGAAAGAGAGAGCCTTAAAGCCATTTACAAATGCGCTAACTATAAACGAACGGACTGTCCAAACACGTACATGGACATAACCTGCAGTTACGTTACCAACAGTGACCAAGCATTAGCTGCCAAAGCGGTCCCTTCTTCGAGTAATATCTCTATTTTGAGGAGTTACTCGAAGAAGGGACCACATTGTTAGGTCGGGAAAGAAAGGTACAAACAAATATAGTGATGAAGGCATTTACAAATGAGCTAACTGTGAACGTACGCACTGAAAATGTAGGTTCACGGACATAACATGAAATTATGTTGCCAACAGTGACCAAGCAGTAGCTATCAAAGCGGTCCCTTCGTACAGTAATCTCTCTATATTGAGGAGTTACTCGAAGAAGGGGCCACTTTGATAGGTCGGGAAACAAAGGAACAAACATATAGTGATGAAGCCATTTACAAAAGAGCTAACTGTAAACGTACGCACTGAAAATAAGGGTGCATGGACATAACCTGAAATTATGCTGCCAACAGTGACCAAGCAGTAGCTGTCAAAGCGGTCCCTTCTTAGAGTAATCTCTCTATACCTGGTGGGCGAACCGTGCGCTGGTCGAGACATCGCGGCGCCGCCTCGCGTCACCCTTAAGACGCTACTGGCTGCACCTCGCCCCGCCCCGTCTCCCCAGGGAGCACTCCGGAATGATTTACTCGCTTGAATAAATAGAAACGAACTAAAAGCTCGTAATTTCCCGATCCTCGAAATGAATTTCTCCCTTTTCTTTCTTTTTTTCTGCTCCTCCTCCTCCTCATTCCCCGCCCACATCCTTCTCTCGCGCCCCCTTTCTCTTCCCGCTTTCTTTGCTGTCTGCTCCCTTTGGCGCTGAACAAACAGCAGCGCGTTTTGGCGGACGGAAATAGGTGGCCCGTTGCCTCCCTCCCTCCCTCGCCCCCGCGGCCGCCGCCGCCGCCGCCGCTGCCGTCCTCGCCTCGGCGCCCCGGTCGCTGCTGACGCGCACTGGGCCGAAATAAGACAATCGATGCGCACGGCATCGCTTGTCCCAAAATTGAGGCGTTTTGTGAGAGAACTTGTTGAAAAGGTTTTATAAATTTCTTGTTATTCTTGTTAATGTAGTTATTCTTAAAAGTGTTGTCCATTACATAATTAAAAAATGTAATATATAAGTTTGTTGAATTAGTGTTAAGATTTTATTTCTACAAACAATTAATGCTTATGACCATTTTTTATATTAATGTAATGTGAATTCGTTAAAAATGTTATTAAGTTTTAGGTTTTTTGTGATTAAGTTTTTGTTTTGAGTAACTGTAATCCTTATTTATTTTACATATTAAGCATTATTTCCGTAATTGTATCGTAGCATATAACTGAGGTTAAAGCCAATAAATAAATTCCCGTACTACTTCAAAAAATATTGTTAAGTACTCTCCAAATTTATGTTTAAGTTCTAAATTCCTGCAAATCAAGTAAATCGATAATAGTGTCATAATTTTCTACAAATATAGAAGTTGGTTCATTTTTTCCCGATTCCTGACGGCACGCACTAGGTCGAATAATAAGTAGCGAAGTGCATCTACCAAAATTGGCGCAGTATCTGCTTGGCTGTTCGGGAGATGCGCCATCCTAGTCCAAACTTTCGAACGTCATGCGGCAACCTTTCTGACGATATGCGGCGAAGGGCGAAGAAGATATTGATTCCGGGTATGGAACCACACGTTTTCAAAACTGGGACGGTTGATGAAAAAAATCTTTTAAATTTCATGTTAAATGCCCTCCAAAATAAATTTCATTTTAAGTTGTATAGGCCTCAACGACATCGACGGTAGAGTAATAATTATTTTCAAATTTTGAAATTAATTCATTTTCCCAATACCAGCCGACACACACTTGATTGAAATAAACCAAAAAAAAAAGTTTCTAGTAAAATTGGGGCGGTTTACGACAGAAAATATTTAAAATGTTTCATAAATTTCGTGTTAGGTACGCTCCCCAATTAGTTTCGTTTCAAATTCTGAAGATCTCAAGTTGAAGTAGATCGGTAGTAGAATCACATTTTTCCACAAACCTCCATATTAATTTCTTCGCGATTACGTATTTTTCTATGTATGTACTAAGTATTCAAGAAAGGAAAGCAATGAGAGCCATCTTATGGAAACTTTTGGAATTGAAAACTGAGGTAATGAATTCTTAAGAAAAGGAAGTGACAGTAAATGTATATTTCATTCTTGAAAAATAGAAAAGCGTTCAGGTATTTATTCCGTCTCAACCAATCAAAGGCGGCTTATTACGCGTGATATCTACCACATTCATTTTCTTTTTTGTATTTCCTACAAGCTCTTGTGGCTTCTTTTCATTGTTACTAACAGTTTTGAACTATATAAACTATTATTTTTTATATCGAAAATATTTGTATATACTGTAGCTATTATTTTCGTCCATATACGCGTACTAGTCGGCATAACCACCTATCGTACTTTGAAATTTCACCGCTCTGGTGTTGGAAGAATTAACGGCAATTTCAAAATAAATTATGGCATTATTTATATATTAGTACCGTATTTGTCACCTAAAGAAATTGATATCTTGAGAGAGAATGAAAAGACAACAAAAAAGTCGTAAAAGATGAATATCATTTCTTAGGAAAACATTTGAAGAACGTCAGCAAATCCCTTTGAAATGTTTGCTTTAAAAAAAGTGGGAGAATCGCAGTGTGTGTGCGGTGTCATTTCGGCCCACTGTGCGGTGGCAGCGCGGGCGTCTTCGGGGCCGCCACAGAGGCTCCTTGTTCGCGGCCTCCGCCTCCGCCGCGTCGCCCGCCCCGCGAAAGCTCTCGTTTCCTCCCGCAGGCGGAACGCAGCGCGGCGGCACAATCGGCCTGGACGTTCGCCCGCCCACGCGCCCGCCCGCCCGCCCGCCCAAACACCCGCCCGCCCGCCCTCCCGCCCAAACGCCCGCCCAAATGCCCGCCCAAATGCCCGCCCAAATACCCGCCCAAATGCCCGCCCAAATACCCGCCCAAATGCCCGCCCAAATGCCCGCCCAAATGCCCGCCCAAATGCCCACTTAAATGCCCACTTAAATGCCCACTTAAATGCCCACTCAAATGCCCACTCAAATGCCCACTCAAATGCCCACTCAAATGCCCACCCAAATGCCCGCCCGCCCGCCACCCCACCCGCCCGACACTCCGCCCCCGCCCGCCACCCCGCCCCCGCCCGCCACCCCGCCCCCGCCCGCCCGCCCGCCCGCCCGCCCGCCACCCCGCCAGCCCGCCCGCCAGCCCGCCTGCCCGTCCGCCTGCCGCCTCAGGCGTGTCTGTATGTTAGTGGGAAGTGTGTGTGTGTGTGAGAGAGTGAGTGTGTGATTCCTTGTGTCCGCCCACTTCAACCGCCGTCGTCGTACAGTCGATGACGAAGCCCTGCTCTCACCGTAGTCACCGCCGTCGGCACTCCCCAATCTCGGTGCTTCTGCCTATCCCGACACGCCGCCCTCGGAACCGCTCTCGCCGAGACTCTCCTCTTTACACCTACCGCTGGACCAGACGTCCTTCTTTCCTCCATCTTCTTTCTTATTATCTTCCTCCTCCTTCTTCTGCATCTCATCTTTATGCTCCTCCTCTTTCATCTCTCCTCTGGTCTTCTCTTCATCCTCTTGCAATTTCCTCCTTCCCCAAATCCTCATCCTCCTCCTCTTCCATTCCCACCTTCACCTCCTCCTCCTCCTCCTCGTCTTCCATTATCTCCTTCTCCACCTCCATCTCCTCGCCCGCATCCTTGCATCTGTGTCCGTGTCCGTATGTGTTGTGTGTGTGTGATTCCTTACGTCTGCCTACTCTTCAGCCGCCTTTCCAGAGCCTCCGCCATCCACCCGACCCCGCCTCCTCCTCCTCCTCCTCTTCCTCCTCGTCCGTGGCCGGCGGCGGCTTCCGCCCGCTGGTTTTTCGCCGCTGTGTGTTTGCTTGAGGCTTTGATGATTTGTTGTGGATATCGTGAAACTTACAGCGCCGCCTCCAGCGCTTCGGAAGCCCCGCTTCCCGTCAGAATGAGAGGCGCTGGTTCGCAGAGGAGATCGTGGCTCGGGGCGGTGCGGGAACCCTGAGATGGGTTGCGAGCAGCGGACGCCGATAGATTACAGGCTTCAATGCATAAGTGTATTCCGTGTGGTAAATTTAGATATGCAACGCGTCATATCCTTCACAGTCCAATGCAGTCTATTGAAAGGATGTAATGAAATACAGTAAACGGATATGATATAAAAGATAGGATATTAATGGTAATACAAAGACGAGGTCGGTTTTGTAACAATGTTTTGGAAAAAACTCATATATTTTTTTAAACAAATTTATTTTTACATGAAAAGCATTTCTTAAACTAATTTTCTACAAAGTTGTCACCATTGTTCGGACATTTGACGCATTGTTGTGGCATCAGTTGTTGCTCTAAGCCATCTTATGCAGCCTCTACTGTTATTTATAACAGTGTTTGATATCGTCTTTGGGAACGAGTTGACATTTGAAATTCATTTACCTTCATGAAATTGAATAAATATAATTATTTTAATGAGATTAGCTGCCATTGTTTTCCACATCGCACATATGATGCGATCTATATCAAAATTGGCAATTTGTTGATTTAACTCAGCAAGTAGCCATCATCGAATGATCTGCTTACGGGTAAAATGTTTTCTTAAGACCCATAAATGGTTTGAACTGGGTGAATAAAGATTTTATTTTTGTTTATCTGGCTATGTTCCGGTGATGTGTATCGATAATTACAATATTAATATTTATTAACCTCTTTAGTTACTATTTAGGGTTACGAGACTCATTTGTGCGGTGTTATGTTTTTTTTTTAAATTAAAACTTTGCACCTATTGCAGGATTCTGTCCTTCCCATTTACCTGGGGTATGTGTTCTTCCTCGTTTACCTGTGGTTCCTCATTTGCTACAGTGGCAGGGTTTGGCCTCGAATTGTAACGAGACGGCTTAACCTTCCTCTACCCTGTTTCCGCCGAACGCTCACCCCAACGGACGCTGTCCAGCGGCTAAGTTGAATCGAACCCGCGCGTCCACCCGAGTGGCTACGCTCGCGGAATCGAGGCCGCGTCTGTTTCCGAGCGGTCTCCGGGGCGGCGGAGGCGGCGGCGGCGGCGGTGGCGGCGGCGGCGGCGGCGGCGGCGGCGGCGGCGGCCGCGGCGCGTCTGGCCGCAACTTCCCCAGCAGTTGCGGCGTTGAAGCGCTATTAATTACGAAGTGCGCGCTCGGCGCTCCGCCGCTGTTTGGGCAGAAACGCGTGGGACGGGGAAGGGCAAGGGGTGGGGAGGTGGAGTAGGGATGGGTGGGACAGGGAGGGAAGGGGCGAGATGGGTTGATTGATTGATTGACTGATTCCGGGCGCGTCTGAGAACTACTGAGATCATTAGTCCCGTAAGTATAATGTATGTTTTTCATCGGAAAGTAGAGGTGAGCTTCTTCCTCTGGATCGCGAGATTCGGCGCCAACCTACAGTCGACTAGCGCGATTTTCCCCAACCAGGTATCGCAAGACCCCAGCCGGGACAAGTTCTAACCTCCCAACCGGTCTCCCGCCAAGTGTTGTTGTGTAGTGCATGTTAGTGTAAGAGTGTGTGTGTGTAAGGGGAGAGGATAGGACAAGGAAGAGGAAGAACAGATCGCGCGCGGTCCGTGACCCGTTTGTTAGGGTACTGCTCCGGCATTCGCCTAGTGTTGATCGGAGAAACCACGGAAAACTACCGATCAGTGCAGCCGGCCGCTAGAATTCTTCTCCAAACTGCGACTGAAAAGGATTGACCTGGACTAGACTGATCTGGACTTGAAAGTAGGATTTCCCTGTCAGAAGCACTGCAATGACATCAGTTGATCCACTGAGCCACCGTTCCCGGTTCGAATGGGAGAAAGGAGAGACATGGAGAGGAGTATTAGGAAAAGACTGAACTATAAGGGACAAATCGGGTATGAAATGTAAGTGTAAGAGGGACTGGACGGTTGGGGCCTGTCTGAATGAACGGGGCGTGATGGGGTGGGGGTGAAAATGTATGGGTTCCTTAGCTATAAGTACATGAAGCGAAGTGGGGTTGGCCAGGACGGGGTGTGTCGTGACAGTGGTGGTGGTGTTGCCGCTTGCTCCAGTAATTAAATATTCCTCTGCCTTTCGCTGGGCGACCTCTTAAAAGCACAGATGTTTCCGTTTGGGTTTGTTTGTTTTATCTCGTGAGTGGTATATCCACACTATTGCAATAAATGTCGAAAGATGAAATTCATAAGTATAATATTGATTTCAGAAGGAATGAAAAAGACAATTAGGTTATTGGAATTTTGAATTACTAAATGTTTGAAATTCTTATAACTCGAACGTGAATAACTCGAAATTCGATATCTCGAATTTTGTTTCCCTCATAATCGTCTCGGAATGTAACTTCGATAGTTCCTATGCTGAGCCACAAATTCAATATGATAATTTGTCTTTTATCGCTCTTCATGTGGGAGATACGAATATTTTCATTTCAATTCGAGCATGTGTTTACTAATAAGAGAATAACACTTACCTATGCTTGCACAGAACATATAGCCGGAAACGCTATCTATTGAAATGAAGGACTTTGGTGGGAGTACGTCTTCTTCAATCAGTGAAAACTTATTCCTACAATATTTCGCACTAATAATTTTCTTTCTCGTAACTTGTCTGCATATAAAATGATTTTACTTTATTTTTACATGAAAAATACATGAATTTTCAGTAGAATCGATAATAATTTCGTTTTGATTTTCACTAATGAAAGGAATAATTCCTATTATTGCATTATTCGTATTCTCTCTGAAATAGTATTTATGTTCTATCTGATACAATTTACACGCATTAAATACTTTTTTTTTTTAATGTAATGTCGTAGTAGAAAAAGCACAAAACCAAAGATCGGTTCTGATAACGTTACACACCTGACGTTTTCTTTCACTTCTTGGAAATCTGTCTTTGAGGTTGAAAGGAGTTCGACATCTCTTTCAACCTGAAACGTCTTTGCATACGAATCTTTCCGACCGTGCAACCAACCGTGGCGACAGATGCTTTTAAAGATTAAGGAATCTCATCATGCAAACACCAGGGAGCACTCTTTATATCGACGCCCTGTCCAATTGGATGTTTCCGAACTTCGCAAACACGGGTCGAGGAGCTTGCCGCCACCTGGAGGATGACGCCTGTGGACCAATTAAATTACTCGGCGGCCGCCGAGGTTCCGCGTTTGGAAAGGGAAATGATGAGGTGAGGACTCGAGACAGAAAAAGAACTGGAAATTCAGGTGAAAGGAAAGAAAACGAGTGGTAATCTGATGACGCCTGTCACAAGAATTGAAGCAAGCTGAGTGATGTGGGGGAAATTAAGAGAACGGGATGAGGAAAGATGATTGGAGAGGCCTGGCAAATGACATAAGAAATGGCATAAGATTGGGATGGATTATAAGACATGGATAATTTCTCGGACGTACAGGAGGCAAATGTTGAAAGGGACACTCGTAGGAAGAGTAACGCATAGAAGCAATGGGAGATACAAATAGCGAAAATAATTCCAGAGCTGTACTTACTTGTAAATAAACTAGTTGCACATAGAGCTCGTATCTCGTCGTGTCTAGCTACCACGACGCCATACTCTCTTGTGAGAGAAGACAATTTTTTTTGGTGTCATTTAAGGTCGCATCAACAGCTAAGTCATTAGCGACCACTATTGGCATTAACGTTATGGTAACTATGAGGGTGAAACGAAATGGTGATGATAAGGGGTGAAAGGACGAACACTAATACAACCATGCCCGAGGCGGGACTCGAACCCGCGACCCTTCGGTCCGAGATCACTACGACACTACTGCCTTAGCGATCTCGGCCACCGGGCCGACAGAAGACAATTGTCGATGGAAAGTGGACAGAAATTACGGGAAAGTAAACATACGATAGAGATAGGACACCTGAAGGAAATGTGGCTACGCGAAGGAAGACGCGATAAGCAAAGATGTACGTGCGCAGAAAGATAAAAATATGAGAAAGAGCTTGAAAAAATATATGGTAACAACTAGTTAGTTTGGAATTGGTAAAAATGAGCTGGATCAAAAGAAAAGGAGTGTGGGGACGGTAACAATCAAGGCATGCTTCAATTTGTTTTCCTAGTTGCTAAGTTTAACATTTAAAATTTAAAAATAGCCATTATGAATATAACGGAACGCAAGGGTGATATTAAAACATGAGCCCGTTTTCTAAATATCCCAATTCTACACAAGTTGGATCACGGAAAGACGTTGGAGAGCGTGCGAGGCGATGATCAACATGCACTACTAGATTAAGGAGTCTGCAGCCGCTGTTGTTTGCCGAGAAAACAATTTTAGGTCCGCCTATCTTTTAAGAATAGGGTCGATTTTCTTCTTGGACGTGCCAAGAACACCCGCACCTTTCCACCGGACTTCGTCTGCAACTAACGATGTGGGTTTCACCGAGAAACTGAGCTACCAGTCGGAAGTCTTCAGCAGGGTCTTAATGTGTTGAACCAAAGTTCCAACTCCGCCCCCGGACGGCGAGAAAACTAACTTCCCAGTATGGTCTCTTGGAACTAACGACGTGGGTTTCGCCGAGAAACTGGGCTACCATTCGGGAGTCTCCAGGAGGGTCTTAATGTGGTGAACCAAAGTTCCAACTCCGCCCCCGGACGGCGAGAAAACTAACTTCCCAGTATGGTCTCTTGGAACTAACGACGTGGGTTTCGCCGAGAAACTGGGCTACCAGTCGGGAGTCTCCAGCAGGGTCTTAATGTGTTGAACCAAAGTTCCAACTCCGCCCGCGAACGGCGAGAAAACTAACTTCCCAGTATGGTCTCTTGGAACTAACGACGTGGGTTTGGCCGAGAAACCAGCCAACCAGACGGGAGTCCCCACCAAGGCTTTAATGCGTCAAACCAAAGTTCTAACTTCGCACCCGGAAGACGGGTTCACTCTTTTGCATTCACTTAGAACTAACGACGTGGAGAACACAGAGAAATCCAGTTCCCGGATGGGCGTTTCCTATCTACGCGGGGTAGAACCCAGGCCCTACCTCCTCCCATCCCTTGAGGGAGCTCGGGAGAGCGAAAGCGGATCGCGCGGTCGCCCTCGCAGCCTTAGCGGAGGAACGGAGAGCCTTAACCGCCGTGCCACCTTGTCGCCTGGCGCTGGGAGGATGTTTTATTCGCGACGAAGAGCTGCTGCCATGATTAAGTCACGGCGTCCGGCGCTCGCGACACGCGCCGCCCTGCCCTTTGCATGAGGGCGTCGCGACGCCGGCGTCGGGGACTCGCCCCGTCTTGCCACACTGCGTCACGGAGGGTCAGGCGCCCTTGACGTCCTACAGGGCGCCGGTGCTGATGCTGGTCGCTGTATGACAGCTCGGCGACCTCCCGCTGAGATCGGTGATGGTCGGAATAGAATCACACCGGGTCTTACAGCAGTGGGTGGGATGATTTTGAGTTTGATTCGAATGAACCAGCATACCTAATTTTTTTTATTAATACAATGAAAATTTACAATCTATTTCAATTCGAAATAATAAGTAAATATGATAATTCAAAATAAAATGATCAAAGAAATAATAATTTGCAGAAAAGTTCCCCATTGGTACTTTCCAGGATCAATATACAAAGACTATAACAGAAAAGAGAAAAAAAAATTAGAATAATAATAACACAAAACGGAGACTTATTTTTGTTTTGTGAATGTCAATGTCAAATACTAAAGCTGTAAGGAAGTTGCAAAGAGGAGGTTCTATTGAGGCGAGATATTTCTTGGCTATTGTCTAAAAGGTTTAGGGCTAGATGGTTTGGATGGGTTTCCAGGCGTTTATTGTAGTTTAGGCTAATTTCTTGTATCTTCTCTTGAATTGTTTGAATATTGAGGTCTCGATGGAGTGCTGCGTTAGACATGTACCTAATTTTGACTTAATTTAATCGCGTCGGATGATATTGAATAAGATGAGATCAGATTAGATCAAACTAATCTCATTTTAAAATGATGTTACAGAATGAATCGATTTCGTGGAACCATGACGGGCAGGTAGCAAGAGCCATCCTGCCTTTGTAACGGTGTGTCTCGACGTCTCCCCTGGCATTAGAAGTCTTGCTCCTCCGCGGACGCAAATATTCCGCCACCTCAGAAGTTCAGAGCGTCCCCTTGCTGACCGCTGGATGAGGCTCGGACAGTGCCAAGCCCATCGACTAAAATCGGTCGGATCAGATTGAATCGAGTCGGAATGAAGCTCATCAGATGAGATCGGATACTGTGTAACTGATTATCTTGGTTTAGGTAATGAAACATAACTAATCGGGTGAAGTCGTAGGCTTCCGCGGCCGGAGTCATGTGGATGATCTTGGCTGTCAGGGTGAAGCCGCGTCGAAGGCTGCGTTGCCGACCTTTCGACCATCTTTTTCGTGGTCTGCTGGTCTGCGTCAGGGCTTGTCTGGTCGCAGACCAGCCCTGAGGAAGACCACGAAAAAGATGGTCGAAACGTCGGCAACACAACCTTCGACGCGGCGTCACCCGGACAGCCAAGATCATCCATAACTAATCGGGTTCGTATAACCAAGAAAATGTCCGCTGTACCATAAGCATAGCTTGTGTTCTGGAGAGCGATTGAGCTCATGAGGACATGAGAGACATATACCTTTAACACTAGACACACACTCGGGGTCCTCGGTTTGTGGTTAGCGGACTCACAAGGCTTTACGTGACAACACACATACATGAAAGACAAGCGAAAAACAACCATGCTCACGGCGGGACTCGAAGCCGTGACGCTTCCGATCGAGGAGCTGAGTCGGCACTCGCTTTAGCCAACTCGGCTATCCAGGTCAGCCCAAAGTTGTATATAATAGTTGTAAATAAACTGTTTATATGTTTCTCATGTCTTTGATTCTCCGTTATAAACTACGACGTCACACACAGCTACTTCATAGCTAACGCCAGGACATTGCCGAATGTGTCGGCTGAAATCGGTGGGAACGGGCGTAACTGAAACGGTAAATTGTCTTTGATTGGATACAATGGAACTCGCGGGCTTAATTTTAAGTGCAATAATGATCAATATGACTGAATTGTATCGCATGAAATCGGATTGGAAAGAAGTGAACTTTTTCTGTTTAAACGGGTTTTAGAGAACCGAGTTCCTGAGAACATGAGACTTTCCGGCGGGAAACACATGGTGCTTGACTTTTGCACTAGAGCGACTCTGTACCATCATTAATAAACCGCCAAAATGTATAAACTTCATCTTACTGTTTTTCCACTGCATTATTCCACTAAGCATTCATAATGTTGAATACATTGAGAGAACGGGGAAAATTTTTCACCTAGATTTACCATTACGAAATGAAAGAGATTTTCAAGAGAACTAAAAGAATAATATTAATGTTAGTTGTTGCAACCGGTACTATTTTACTTGCGCAAATGAGACCTATTATTACTCAACTGTAGGTTGCCTCGTTAGCTATGAGCAGGAAGGTGCTGTTAGAAAGTGTTTCCCATTATGTCAGTTCACTTTCCTTCGAGTTCCCACTTATTGTTGTGTGGGAAGAGCTTCTCACTCGTGTGTGAAGTGGAGCAGCGCTTCATCTCTTGGTCTTCCCGTAATTAAACGTGACAGAGTACTGGCTCATTATGACTCACGGCTATAGGAAGACCCTCCGCTCTCCTTTACAGTGTTTATTTGACTATTCCACTCGTGAAATTAAAACCAATAGTGGTTAGCTATACATATAAAATGTCCCGAGCAGGGCGGGGAATCTCAAATCTTTCTCGCTTCTTGTACTCGATTTTCCTTACCGCTCCTTTCTATTGGCCAGTAATAAGCTGCGATTCATCTATCTTGGGAGTCGGCATGTATGGGTCGCTGTGTTGACATGAAATGAACCGCATATGTACTATAATATAACCTCCTTGATACTACATCTTTTCGGTTACTTTCAATATTTGGCGCATTTCGAAACTCTGTTGGATGTAATTTCATTTGTGGAATACTCCTAGTAAATACCACTTGTTCTTAGCAAAATCTCAGAAATAGTCCCCTCGCTTCGCGAATCGGGGATTTGTCGAAAATTTCCAAAGCACTCGTGATACTGCCTATGATAAAGTAACGATACAAACACAACTCATATCGAAGTATATAAACTGATACCTACATGATTTCTAGATAGTTTGCTAGTGACCTATGAATTAGAAGGCCCAAAGAAGAGAAATGAGTATTGGCCTTCTTAGAATGATATGCAGGAATTATGAATTATTCTTACGTAAATTGAAATTTAATAAATACATGATACATGCTTAAAGCAAACATTTTATACACATTGCAGTATCAAATTCGCCTCAAAAACTTAATTTCCTGACCAGAAAAAAAATTGTATTTCATCTATTTTAGGAAAACTTGTTTTTTATTTTAGAAAAAAGTCGTGCCATATTTCATCTTGAAGATAATACTCTCAGCTGCCTCGTTAGAAAAAAACAAGAATAGATTAATACAGATGAAGAAAAAGAAACAGGTTGGGAAACAAATGAACGTCAAGCAGGTCGATGACATTGCAAAAAATTGTGATGAAGCCATTCACAAATGGGCCAGCTGTAAACGAACGCACTGACAAAACGAGTAGGTGGACATACTACGTTGAAGTTGACGTAGAACTTGATAACTAGCAGACATAGAAATTGGTGTATGAGAGAATGATTCGTAATAAAATGTTTTAAAAAGATTCTACGTGATCGGTTTGAAAATAATCTTAGGAATTATGAATTATTTGGAATACAATATATTATATGTAACATATAATACAATATATTATATGCAATTCAATAATATTGCAATTCAATACAATTTTATGTTGTAAATTTCAGTGTATTGCAGCTTCAACGTTACTATCGTAACGCTAAACATATGAGGAACAGTTGTTCATTATTTTTTTACAAACATCAATAAGCGTGTCAGGTCAGTAAGTGTATACGAAACATGTTACCTGAAACACGTTCCCGTTCACGCGCCGTGCCGCGCTCGGGCCTCGAACCGAGGGCGCCGCATAAAATGGTTCCCCGCAGTCACTCCCGCGGGCGACTGCTCTCGCCACAGGACTGTCACTAGGTGCGTGGGCGAGATGCTCCCGTTGAACGCGAGAATATGGCCGTGTGTCCGCGTATGGTGAAATACGACCATTACCGCGAAACTCTTGGAAACTACTCTACCCGAAAAATTAAGAATTAATTAACAGTACTTTTTTGGTCGCGAAGTGGCCATCTCGGGACCACATGAACGTGCAAACCACCGGGGCTCCTGTGTGTGTATGTATGTATGTATATACATATATACATATATACATATGTACATATGTACATATATATATATATATATATATATATATATATATATATATATATATATATATATATATATATATATATAGAGAGAGAGAGAGAGAGAGGGTACGTACGTGACTTTTTTATGAGGGGATCAGCATTTACATGCTGAATCCATTTTTACACCCAGGGTTGGTAGCCCTGGGGGATGAGGTGAACTGATAATGATGATGAAGGATGAAATGGACAATCATAAACATACAGAAACCCACCCAAACATAGCCATGCCCGAGGTGCGCCTCGAACCCGCGATCCTTCGGTTCGAGACCGCCAGGGCACTATTGACTTATAGATGTCGGCTGCCCGGATCGGCTAATTAATATTGTAATTGTGTTAATTTTTTAACCGTATGGTAACCTTCTTCATCCCAGGCAATCAACCCCCCCCCCAACAAAAAAAATCATTCCATCCCTGTGTATTGATTCACTTGAAGGCCTCTCTTTTCACGACTTTTGTAACACATCGAGAAATAACTTCTCTTGTTATTGAGAACCACATAAATGTGTCTATTTTTACTGACGAATCCTAATTAATAATAACTTAGTTAAATTGATAATATGTAATAATATTCGTTTTTAAGTTTCCTGAAAAAATTAATAATAAAATGTTGTCCATACATCCACGATATCCAACAAAAAACAATAACTATCATTTAAACACGGTTTTATCCAACTTTGCTAAATTTTGATCAACATATAAACTTGTTTCAGGCAATTGCTTAGTTTTATTTTTTAGGTAGCGTTATATTACACTAAAGTAAGATCATTTTTCAAAACGTAATTTCAAATGAAATTTTGGAAAGAGGAAAGTATATTTTAAATAAATAGTATTTAAAAATCATTTTGATCATCGGAACAGCAGTGTTTCGTTCATTCAATTCTCGGTGATTCGATTTTTTAAAATACTAGTAATTCGTGTGTTGCATTCGCAAAGAAAACCGGGGACATATTACGAGAACGAATAGTAATGTTGTAATGACTTTATGTTCTCAATGATCTGCACAACTCCATTTGCGTCAGTCTCATAAAAATGGAGAAATACCCTGTTGTGCTCTGCGGAATACTGTGGCGTTTGGCATTTAGTGTGTGCGAAACTCGGCGACTAAGATTAATTTTTCAAATGAATTCCAGCTACGCTATTGCAGAGATCTTCTCCACGAACGAATAGGCAATCTCAAGACGTGGAGCAGATTTTTTTCCTCGAGACGAAAGCGAAATGAGGCAAGAGGAAAGATCTCCGGGCGCGCATTCTGAGCATCTGCTCCATAACGCCTCGTTGCCCGCACACGTGAAGCGCGAAGTTTTGCGGTCGCCGGTTCGCGCACTACCATCTGCTCTGCGTCCGACCACATCCGCCCCCGCCCCCGATCCCGCCCACACTCCCGCACACGCTCCCGCACACGATCCCTCCCCCGCCCCCGCTCCCGCCCCCGCCCCCGCTCCCGCCCCCGCTCAGGCCCCCGCTCCTGCTCCCACCCCCGCTCCAGTCCCCGCCCCCGTCCGCGCCCACGCCCCCGCCCCCGCCCCCGTCCCCGCCCACGCCCCGTCCCCGTCCCCGCCCCGTCCCCGCCCTCATCCCCGCCCACGCTCCCGCTCCCTCCCCGCTCCGCTCCCGCC
>BLKR01009866.1:0-82435 GCA_011170035.1 Teleogryllus occipitalis | reverse complement strand
GGGCGGGGACGGGGCGGGGACGGGGCGGGGACGGGGCGGGGACGGGGCGGGGACGGGGCGGGGACGGGGCGGGGACGGGGCGGGGACGGGGCGGGGACGGGGACGGAGGCGGGGACGAGGGCGGGGACGGGAGCGTGGGCGGAGGTTGAGATTCTCAGGAGCCCTTGAATACGCGCGCGCCGAACGCCGCCGGTTGCATCTGTGCGCTTGAAGACGAGCCGTAACTAATGGCGCCTCCGGCGCTGGGAGCGGATGAGGCGGTGCCGGGGGCGCGGACGTGCAAGGCTGCCCTGGCTCCCTCCGCGGCTTCTGGTGAGAACTCCCGGAATCTTACAGATTTACGTAATTGGTGAAATCAACAAAGCATTGGAAATTGCAAGCTGTTCTTTCGTTTCTTCGACTCCTTTAATTTACACAGCAAAGTACCTAAAGCTGTTTAAATTTATCTAACAGTCTTTCATCACCATCCTTCATCACATCTTCAACTTGTTTTTCAATCGATTTCGCGGTGTAAACTTATTTCTCTCACTCTATTTTTTTTATTTTATCTCAGTTGGCTTCTCCATTCTTACTTGTCCTTTCCACCTAGAATGTTACTGGAATAGAAATCGTAATTGCCAACTAAAATAAAGGGTATCTTCTATTTACTATTGTCTGCGCATCCATTCTGATCATGGTCATGCATAATATTATTCTATTGTATTTTTTATTGCAGAGATATTGACCCAACTTCGATTTTTTAAATGGAACCCTATAGATTTTTTAGCTCATCATAACAAGTGTGAAGAGAGGAGTTCATAAATATACATATCGCCATATGTTACATAACAAAATTTTCGAGAAATTAAGTGTTTTAAAGACGCACGCCGACTGCTGGTTTCCGTAATCTGAACGAGAAATCCCGGGTGATATGCGGCAAGGCCATTCCCTTCCGTTGCGTCGGTGTGGCGAGTAAAGTGGGAAAATTTGAGTACATGTTCTAAATCAAGCTATTTCTAGAACTGTTAACTTACCTTATGTTTCTGTATTTTAAGGTATTTTTCTTACTTTTATTTACACAATATTTTTGTACCGGCTGAGGTTTTCAGTCTTTCAAAGAGTAAAGGTTTTGTTTCTGACAGCACACGCATTTATTAATTCAGAACATGTTCACTCTCCAATCTTCCCTTGCTTTCTCTACGGTTAATAATTCAAATATTTTCTCAAATCTTGTAGTATTTCATGATTTAAAAAAATAGTATCTTGTGGCGTACAGATTTACTCAGAACATGGCTATGGGTGAATACATTGTCTCCAGGACTGAGAGGGTGTTCTCTTAAAGAGCAAATCGCGGGTTTTCGTGAGCTCCTTTACACATTGCATCACTACATTTACCGCAGGGTCAAAGCAACGGAAGGGAATGTCCTCGCCGCATATCACCCGGAATTTCTCGTTCAGATTACAGAAACCAGCAGTCGGCGTGCGTCTTTAAAACTCTTAATTTCTCGAAAGTTTTGTTATGTAACATTTGGCGATATGCATATTTATGAACTCGTCTCTTCACGCTTGTTATGATCAGCTAAAAAATCTATAGCGTTCCATTTAAAAAATCGAAGTTGGGTCAATATCTCTGCAATAAAAAATGCAACAATAATATTATGCATGGCCATATGTGCCCCTTGCATATATTAGTTTTAGTGAAAACCGCATCTCAGTATCTGCAACGGTTCAGGAGAAAATTGAAGGGAACATCTTAGGTGGGCCACACGGTATATACATATATTTAACTTTCATTATTTACGTAATATAACGATCAAAAACATCCACCAGACTGAAATGGTATTTTATATACTTATGCAATATTGCTCTTCTAAAATTGATACACCTTTTTTTGTTTTTGTTCTAGCCGTTTTATAACCAATATATTGGCAACAATAAATTCTAAAATTTATCTTCATGTACAAAAGTTAGAGATGACATCTTAAAAAACACTTAATGCAAAATGCCAAAATGTTTACTGATGCAGTGTTTATTTTAATTTAATGTTGACGTAAGGACCCTGAAATTGATGCCGCGTTTCCCAAGTTATACCCTTTCAAAACGATTTCGCAACTAATTTACAACTTTTAATCACTCGAGTTACTACTGTCAGACTTTTTACTTATTTCAACTGTCAAATTAATCCATATTTATTACATTTAAAACCAAACCAACTACGATAAAAGCTATGTCAAATATCATGGTGGTATTTTACGTACATGATAGCAGATAGGATTATTCAATGCAGAGTGCTAAAATATCATGATTCATCTAAAAAGATAGTAAATAATTAAGTAACAAATTCATGATAATTTATAGGAATAGCACATCCTTCTATTCTACATATGATGTGTTGAAATAGAATGCCCTGCCTCATTAAACGAGTTTAATTGATGTTATAATAAATGAGTTCGAAGTTTTCAGGATTTATAAACTGCGTTGTGCAGTGTCATTCAGCAAGTTGCTGCAACTTCTTCTAAGCGACTATTGCTAGTAATAATGGTGACGATGATACTAATGATAAGATAATAGCAATAATAATAATAATAATAATAATAATAATAATAATAATAATAATAATAATAATAATAATAATAATAATAATAATAATAATAATAATAATAAAACATTACGAACATTATTAGTGTTTACCATCGCTGCAATTGAGTGGCTTCACTTTGTGAAATTGTTTCCAGAGGTAACGTAACGAACGTTTCCGACATATTGAAGGACAGAGCAACGGACAAGCTGCCGCAAAGAAGCAATGCGTAATAGTAAAGTCTCGAAAGTCAGTTAGAGCTTTTCTAGTGCTTTATTCGAGGTGAAATACGAAAGAAATTGTTTCAAGTCAATCTTGAATAAAAAACTTGAACTCTGCGTTTTTTCATTTTCTTTTCTTTCATGTTTCTCTATATTAGCTAACATAAGCGACTCTTGGAGATCAGTGTTAAATTTACGCAATATTTTTCAGAAAACAATATAAGCATTTATTTAGAAACATAATGAAGATCGTCAATTATTTCTTTTTATTTATGGATGTACTTATATTTTCACTCGGCTCTGCTTGAGTCCGAGCAAACAAGTAACGTGCATAAAGTTTAAATAACCTTTTATAAACCCCACTATATATGCAAGTTGGATTCCAAATAAAGTAAAATTTTCATTTCAAACAATTCCAGAAAATAACAGAATTACAATATAACAGCGAATAAAAAATGAAGACGTCTGAAGCGTTGTAATTAATAAATGAAACCTGCAAATACTTAAAAGCAAATTATCACCAACGACCCGATTTACACACAAATTTTGCATAACGATAACACTAAAATGATAAATATGAATGGAATTCTACTTACAAAACAACCAACAGCATTAATAATATTGCTAGTGAATAAAAAATTGAGAAAACAAGACCTAGTTTATGTATCAATATTTTTAATACTTGAATAATAACTTTAATAATTTAATACTTATATATTCGATCGCGTAGCCATCATTGGAGATAATCTGAAAATATGAACCAGAAATTATTACAAAATAAAATATGAGTCAGGGCGGAAAACGCTGCAAGGCATTTACGATCCGCTTTTCTCACGCATCTGCCACAGTACTTCACATTTTTGTTATAAGATATTAACATTATATTGTTATGAGATTTTAAGTATTAAAAATACTGATACACAGACATTTTTTCATGATAATATTTTATAAGTATCCACAAATATAAATATTTTTTTCAAGTTAATGAGACAAATATTTGTGCTTGCCTAGATCTTTTTGAAACCCCTATCTTACAAGCCCATCAAATGATTAGCATCGTACTTCCATGACGGTCGCTTCAGAACTGCGCAAAATTCCCCTTCCAAACTCTCCCCCCCACTCCAAGTCTCCCTCCATAACGTTAATAACCCCACTCTATCCTCTTGGACGTCAGGCGGCATTTCTGGAGAATATTTTATTTCACCACTGGCAACCAGTAAAATTAAGGGATTTTTGATACTATAACAAAGAAATACAACATAATTGCAAGCATCCACTACGCATTTCTATGTTCCTTTCAGGTTTATGAAAAACAGGATTAACATTGTGCGTTTTTCGCAAGAAAAATCACTTTACCATCAGCCAATAGGAGATCGGCGAGGGGAATCCGGAGCGTTGGGCTGGGGAAATGAATCGTGTATAAAGCCGGGCACTCTCGTGCTTGCTGAGCTGTGTGCCGAGGCGACTGATGGAGATGGAGTTCTGATGACTGGTCTGGCTTGCCCGGAGGCCCGCCAGGGGAGCGCTGAGCGGCTACGTCCAAGTGTGATGTCCTCGCCTCAGCCTGCAGTTTGGGGCGCGACAAACGGTCTGTGTCTGGCACTGGGCAGGGCCTCCGACCCATGGTGGGCTCTCGTAGTTGCAGTGATCGCCTGTAATGGGTGACTCTGTGGGTATGTTGTGCTCTACCCATCCCCTCCAACTTTGGCTGTACTTAGGGAGCGCGCGTAATTTTGTAAAGGAGTAATCGGGTAGGACTCGTTAAATACTTGTAATGAAATATTGATTCAAACTTCTTAATTCTATTCTAATAGATTGCTTTAAATTGTTTTACTTTAACTTTTAAATTGAATGCGTACGTAAGATTGATATTGAACAGTTAACTTAAATTCAGTATTCAAATATTGCATTTCATTGAAGACTTTTACAACTAGTTATTGGTGCAGATTTTTTACCCTCCCGATTTCTCCTTTTCTTTTTACTTGAAACTTCTTGGGGTCTTGAGGGAGGATGTACAGCCATGGCCCTGCCCAGTTAGGTGTAAGAGGACCTCTTGTGCCATATTATATTCGCATGCAATACATTCTAATGACCTCTTGATGTTCATCGTTGTGTAGCACCGTGGAAATCGAGCCTATAGAGATCATTTTAGTTTGGCTCGATCAGGTAGGCCCGTTTAAATCGTTAGTTAGGGCACTATCTGACAGTCGGGGGTCATGGTCAAAATTTCGTAGGTTCGCCCCCACTGTCAGAATAGCGCAGGTGCATCGTTGATCGACTCATCGAAGGAGGCGGTTCCCGAAACTTTCATTCGAGGAAAGAATTGAACAATAATTCTTTCTCAGGATGAAATTTTTGGGTCTACCTCCCGACGCGGGACTTGTTGGGTTCTTTTATCGAGAAACCGATATAAAAGGAAAGTAAAAATTATATAGTAAACATGGCACAAGAGTTGGGGTGGGATGTTTGTTTTTCATTTTTCCTTTGAAATCGTCGATTATTTAGTTTACACAAGTCCTCAAGAACCGCCGTAAAACCTGGTGAGTAAACCGTGAAGCTTGAAATTGATATAAACAATTAAATTTGTATCTAACATTCTATTTTATTTTTCAGAAATCTCTACTGCTACTCGATACCAATATGACCTTCAAGCAATCTAAAACTTGGAGTTGGATTTGAAGATGGGATAAAAGTTCGGAACTACATTGAAACGGGAAGATTTCGACAGCACAAAAGGGATTCGTGGGAACGGGGCGGGTTTAAAAGGGTGGGTTGTACTTTCTTTTCAGATTCGTTGGGATGGGGAAGGGCTATTAATGGGGTTTTCTCTTGATTTCAGAATCTCTTCGTGCAGTCTCCTGCGGAGAAGTTTCTTCCATTAGGCTTATTCCCCTTGAGCGCTCCTCGTCTTATAGTACTCGGGAGTCGTCACCTAGTTACGGCAGGGATGTGAACTTTTTTTTCCAAGAAGACTGGGTTTGGGAAGAGCTACTATGGGGTTTTGCTACGATTTTAGACTTTTTACTATCTCGAAAAAATACCCCTGCAGTTTGTTTGGAGAAATCTATATAGTCTTTTCAGACGGCTGACTACTGCAAGACCGTAGTGTTTCTAACCTGGCCCTAACCCTCGTATCCGTATTTGTAATCGCCACGATACTAAAGTCATCGTAATGTTTTCAGGTACGTCACTATGGTCTTCCCGAGTTACAGGATTCGAGCGTCCACCTACAGGATCTCGGCTGTACAACGCTCGTCTGATCAAGAAAATCCTGAATAAACATTTTGTAACGCTTTCAAGTTTTCTTCTTTAAATGTAAAGCTAAAATGGAAATTAAAACGGTTGCTTGAAATTCTTGATTTTTTGACAATTTTTAGCTTACCCTATGATAAAATATCCATTCTTTACATCCTACAAATTCCATTTTCCACCTTACTTCATTTCTAATGCACTTTGGCGCTTTGCTCTACTGATTTGCGCTGTCGCTTCCTTAACAATAATTCCTTTCTATGATTTATAATTGAATTCATAACAAATAAATTCAAAATTAATATAGCAACGTCCAACTTGAAATTGCAGATAGTAAATTAAATTTTCAAAATTAGATTTTTCGGTAACAAAACCAAAACGTTGCAATACAATGCTTTTCATTGTACAAAATGTAAAACTTTGTTTGTGTCCGATCAAGAGTAAAATTTGTACACCAAAAAGAAAACTTCAAATTTGATTCATTGCGTATGTTATATTTTCAATGTAAATTTAACATTTGTTCAAAGCCAACTAGTCTATGTATGAAGAGCAGCGTTGACATCCAAGCTAACATTTCAGTGTTTCGTTGATAGGATTAGTTTCAATACATAACGTTACACAATGGTTTTTCCCGTTGGAGGACAAGTTTTTGTGAATATATTTAATTAAATTGCAAAGTAATGTTTTTGGTTTGGTGGCTTGGCTCCCTATGTACAAACCTGGAGTAACACAAAAGTATGGGAAAATATAATATTAAAGAGAGCAAAATTGGTTTACTTTGGAAATTAATTTCTGTATTTGTAGCAGCCCTCACGAACAACTCATGGTCAGCGTGCTTGCTTTCCATGACGCAGCTCAGAGTTCGATTCCCGGTCGGGCAAGATTGTAGTGTACCTAGGTTTTCCTTGCAATGTCCCAGTATATGTTGGTGTGTGACGGAAAAACTCACTTCTCAGGTGGAGAAGACCAGAACACGGCCTAGGGGTGCCTACGTAACCACACCTACCTGTAACCCATGGTCGCAAGGCCTGGGCGCCGTTGTTAGGCCCAGACGTCGAAAGAGGTTGTTGCGCCGAAAGACAGAATTTGTAGCAACTCGTGTCAATTTCAATTCAGTGATCACAAAGAAAATTAAATTTGTATTTTTCCCCTTTTCTCGTAAGTCTTATAGAATTTTAAAATAAATTAAGAAATGTAAAAGTTTAGTTTATTTTTTTTACTTTTCTATTTTTGATGTACTATATTCTTGGCAGATGAAAATTTTAATATTTAAACGCTAATACAGAGAAGAATTTTAGGGCTAAAAGTCGTTTAAGAAGTCTAAAATAAGCACAAACATCTAAAAATAGGTAGTAAAAAAATACATCATATTTTTGTTCCAATTACAACATATATTTTCTCTCATTTCCACATAAAAATTATTTATATCACTTTCGCAGTTGATACAACATACATTTACATTTTTCTCCAGTTTTTCTTCTAAGACATATATTTGTAAAAAGAAAAAGGTTACGTGTACCTCACATGACGTTGGTCAACACGAATACACTAACGGACTACTACGACAGATCAACATCTTCATCAAGCTATACATTTAAGAACGGCTGATACCGTACATTTGACAATGTTTTTAACCTATGGTTCCTACTTTGTACCTGTTGAAATTTTCTTTGCATATCTTCGATTCATTCGATTGAACAATCAGTCCCCACCTTTATAAATTGATTTATGCAATTGGGCACAGCAATGTTCGGTTAAACGCAGAAATGACGTGTTCTTCGTAGCTAGTGGCTGTGTTTCACGTGTCTCGTAAAGTATTATTGCTTTCATGAAAATATTAGTACTATTTTAGGCAGTTTTGGCATTAGCAGTATTGTCATTAAGCGTATAGCGCGGTAATCACCCAGTACACGAATTGTAATTTACTTTGTAATTTGCATAATAAACTATGACTGCATCCAGAGGCATCTATAAAAATCTGTACCGCGTGCCAACTGCTGTGTTTGTGAAACGAAATTGTCTCTCGTGGTTGAGCAGAACTTTTTTTTCTTGAATGCGTAAGTGCATGTAATTTAGTCTCGTCCGTTTTTCCGTCAATTTAGTCTCCGCCCCTGCTAGACGAGCAAACTGTATCAGTCTGCCAGTCTACAATATGCCAGCGCTTCAAGCTACATGGTTTATATTAAGTACATTCTTACAGAAATTGATGCATTTAATGTGAATAAACGTACGAACAATTTATAATATTGGTGTTTTGAGTTGGGAAGAAAGTCTGTATCCACGAAATTAAAACAAGTCACTACTTACTTCTCGTAAGAGTCAAATTTGAGTTCATCATCGCATATACCTTTAATCAATGTTCATTAAAATATTTTTTTCGTGAAGTAATATTTTTAAAAGAATGAACTAGTGGTGCTTCAGAATGGCACAGACTTCCTTGTATTAGTTTTTTATTCCATTGAGTTTGGAATAGCTTCGCGATTTTGCCTCACGTACTTCCCAGCTGCTATTTGTTGACGCCTGAAAGACCTAAGGGACCTCCCGCGGGACCCACCTACCGCTCCTCTGGATTCACAATCCCAGTGAAGAGCTCAAACACCCCCCCTGGGACATCGCATAGCGGTCTCAGCCCTGTACCTTTACATATTTGGCATCCCTTGGCCCCCTTCTCGGCGCTTGTTCCGTTCTTACCAGTTTCTCGATTTCTCATAGCTGCCCATAAAGATGCCTTTCAGACCAAGATACGATGGACGGATTAGAGTGTGGAGTTAACAAGTGTGTGCAGTAGCAAAATTGTCGCTGAACAAACACACACAAACGTTTTTAAAAAAGAGGACCCAACAACAAATGAAAGAACAATAAAGAAGACTCTCAAATAACACTAAAACTAATTAAATGTTTTAAGAAAAACTGCCTTTGCAAGAACTGCAATAACATAGTACTGTAGTTTATATTCACTACAACAATTCTTTACACGCTAAGGGTCTAAAAATTTGCTGTTCCATAAAGCAACACGTGAATAGCAAATGTTTAAAGGTGGGCGGCATCTTCCTTGGAACCTTGCTGTCGCATGACATCACCTGGATCATAAGCAGTGACTCACGAAGTATGAGACTTCAGTCGGTACGAGCTGTGTGAGAGTAGACGTTATAAGATAAGCAAATATCCGCAATTTCAGACCAACACGAAACTGTTTCATTGTCTTCGGATTTTCTCGAGTTGCTGTATGTCTAACGAAATTACAGATACGTTTCACTCAGCCTGAGGCTGCATGGTTTTCTTTCGATTTCTACGCGAATGTAAACTAGCAATACAAATTCAGAAAAACTCGGAATGCCCCCCCCCTCCACACCCCCACCATCACCACCACCACCACGAACACAACTTTCCTGCTTTTCGCGGGTTTCGAAACACAGACTTAGTGTCCGTCTACTTGGACTCACTTGTCCCAAAGATCCTGTCTCATGTGGCCGAATTACTTGACCGCACTACATATAAATATGTTAGGTTATGTTATATACTATTAATTAACTATGAAATTATTATAGTACTACAATATCTTATGAAACTAATTATGGTATAACAATAACTGAAATGTTTATGCATATTCAGTCTTTTATGTGCTTTGTAGCATTGGATCTATGTATCTGAATGACTTTGATACCGTTTGTTTCTACAGTAACTTTGATTGGTTTGGTTTGGTTTTGTTTTTCGTGTTTCCGGACGCGTCAACTTCTTCGGTCATTAGTCCCGTAAGTGTAATGCATGTTTGTTCTCGGGAGATGGCGGTGATCTTCCCCCGCTGGATGGCGAGATCCGGCGCCGACCTACCGTCGGCTAGCGGGGTTTCCCCCAAACCAGGACTCTCCCACCAGCATGGCACCGCCCCAGCCGGGACAAGCTCTATGTACAGCTACTTTGAATACAAAATTACTTTTCAACATTAAAATGCATCTACTTTGCACTCAAAAGTACACAATTTTCTTAAGATTAGTTGACTCTACAAAAAATGTAGAATGTAATGTTTACAGTGTGTATTAGTTGACAAAATGATTTATTTTATGTAGTATTACTGTTGAATCATTGTGTTTTATCAAGTAACACCACATTTCAAAAACGTCTTAATTTTTCGGACCCTTTGAAAAGTAGAAGTAGAATTAGAATTAGAGTATATCTTTAGGAATATCACAGAAGAGTAAAACCTGGTTCTGTGGGCAACATTTCATTGAATTATTTAGAAAGATTTCCATTTGGTTCTGGAAATGCATTATTTTGAGCTCATTTTTAATAATGATTTTTTTCAATAATAATTTTTTCAATAATAATTTTCAATAATAATTTTTAATAATAATTTTAATAATATTTTTAATAATAATTTTAATTCCATTTTTAATATTTTCCTTTTCGCCTAATAATGGAATGTTCCAAGTTGCTGAAGTAAACTATCTTAACAGTTGGAACTTTCTTTCTTTACAATCCTATTCAAAGTAAGATTAAATATCAATGAAGATAAAATTAAAATAGGAAGCGCTTAAATTTCAAGGTAATAGTTTCTTAGAATTGATTGATAATTGTTTACCTCTAATAATAACACTGAAATATTCAAGAGATAAACAACGAACTTTGGTAAATGGTGATATCATGCTGCCTGACGTCTTCGCTGGTAATGATCTTCTAATGGCCAGACCATACATTTCCTTAAGTATTTCCCTCTTTCTGTACATTTTCTTAAGTCCTTTCCGTGCCGAACATAAAATAGGACTGTAGAGCATCTAAACAAATCAGAAATGGCTGGTGTTAGAGATGCTGTAGGGAAACATAATGATTTGTCACAATGTTGAGATTGATAAAAGGGAGAATAGAAGGAAATTGCATCAATTCCCTATGCGCTACTATAGAACTTCGAAACTTTGAGTATCGTGTTATTTCCATTGTTATTCCACCGTTTTTTTTTCAAAAAATGTCACCTTCTTTATTTTAGCATGACTTTCCCTTTTGAGCCCATTGTTATTCCTCTTAAAAACTTAAAAAAGTAGTGACCGTATTGTTTAAAAAATCTTTCCTACCTTGAAGTCAAATTTATGTATATGAATATATTCGATGTATACGTACAATATATTCAGTATTCAGAATAATAGAGTTAATGTCTGTCCATCGTAAATTCAGCTGCAAACCAAAAACATTACTCTTTGAAAGTACGTCTAAGTTAAATTCCCAGCAATTTATCTTTTTCCATTCCCTTCCTTTGAAAATTTCCTTTTCTCGTAGATATTCATTTTAATATTTAGAACATGTACATTATTATTCCTCTTACAATACAGGTATTTTCATAACTAATAAAAGTTAGTGTCAGTTTGAAAATAACGATTTAAACGTATTGAAAGGGAAGATTTATGCTTCTCTTGAGAGAGGTATTGAATCAAGAAATGTCGAATATTTATGGAAAAACTTTTTGGCCAATAAAAGCTACTGTAATTAATTGTCGTATTAATTATTTGAAATGAAATTTTCAACCCAGTAAAACAATATTAGTTTAAAGTATTCAGATAGGCTCGAAGCTCCAAAAAATACCTTTATACCTTTGTTCTGAAAGAACTTTGAATTATCCCTTCCGCCCATTCTATCCAACAGAAGATAGTCATTGTTTAGAGAATGGTGGATAGGGTTATTAAATTTTCTGATCCTTCTAATTGCGAAGCGATTTTATATTAGTTAGGGAAATATGTATCCTTCAGAGCTAAGTTATAAATTTATAAAAAGGAGATTGGCCATAATAAATCAAGTAAATTCGAGATCTACAAATAAAAAATATTAAATGACTTCAATGTTGATAAACTGGAATAACTTAAAATTATTTCATCTCCCTATATTTAAGAAAATTTGAGTTCTGAATGTCTGGAATATACAATTACTCCTGGTTACCACTTCTTTCCAATGTGGAAATAAAACATTTGCATAAATTTATAATTTTTGAAAACCTATTTTGAGTTCTAAATCTCAAAGTTGAAATTTATTCTGCAGTTTTGTATTGTATCAACCTTTTACGTGTGTAAATTTCAAGTTTTTATTTGGTCTTCAAAAGAAATTTTACAGTTGAAAGTTTGAAAGATTCTAAAATTCCATTTTTTAGAAGGGTGTAAATTTAAAGTGGTTCGCTACTTATCATTGATAATTTACATAAGTAACTGCACTGTTAAGTGTAAAGGTACAGAAAAAATAGGGTAGTGAATCTTCTACTTCCCAGGCAAAAAATTCTCTAAAAATTGAAATTTGTTCATTCGCATTGGGTAGTTTTGTTTGAGAATATTTGACGAATAAAAACATTTTAGATAGGTAAATCATCTAGCGGTCAGCAATTTACAGAATTATGAATGTCTACAAACGCGAAAAATGGTACGTTGTTTAACAGTAAAATAGCCATTATTTGTGATCCATGTACAACGAAAAAATATTTTTGAACAACCAAAACATAAAGAAATTTATAAAATTTTAGTTTTGTGAGATTATAAATCGACCAATTTATTTAATTCTGGATCACTTAAAATGGAGTGACACATAGTTTTGATTTTCAAAGCTCTTTTGTTTTGAATACAAAATCTAGAAAATATCCTCGTTTCTTTTCAGAGAAATTAAATGCCAAAATACATCAGACTCTTAATAAGAAGGAGTATATTTTCACATATGCATATGATAATGTGTTGCCCAAAATTAAATTGCATTCCACTAGACGCAAAGTTTAGTGTAAATGTGGTTTTTTCGACTTCTTTTTCCATAATTTTGTTGGCCGAAGTTCCTCCTTTCCCTTTCTTTCCTTCCTTTTGCCCCTCCTCTCTAAGCCCCTTTCCTTCACGTTTTCACGTCGCGGCCCTTTATATGGCTACCTGATTCCGACAGAGTAGGTTAACTTGTTAACATGGCTCATACGTGGGATTATGCTTTTGCTTTTGCTTTGGCAAGTCTTATCTTCTAGTTCATGCCTTTTGAAATAAAATGAATATTTGACACATACGAATTTTTGGATCCTTGACAGAGATAATGCTTGTGCTTCATTGATTTTATATTCGTAAAAAAACAGTAAAAGTTTTGTGACGTACGAGGGAGAAGTATAATCTGCGCATGTTTTCTTTTTCTTTTTTTATTTCTACCTGTTCAATTTTTACAATTTTTCAGGGTTTTGAAAGGAACATATATTACGTAGCTTTTTAGGCATGATGCCAGCGATTGACGTATTAGGTATGACATTTTTACCTATAGTTGAATAACTAATAAATATAAAATATATACATATTTTAAATTGAATAATATGTTGGAAAAATAAAATAAAGTAAAATAGTTATATATATTTGAAAATATATAATTATATAAGATATAACTAGAACGTATTTCAGATGTATTTATCAAGTTTTCAGCACGTCTTTTTGATCTCCCAAATATCTTTTCCACTCTTATTTTCTTAATGAAATGGAGCAACAGCAAGGAAACTTGGAGCATCCCTGTAAAGCTGCCACGAAAACACTTTGTCTATCACAAATTTGACAGTGATAGTCTATGAATGTGTAACTGGCCGTGGAAGGCTGGTGGATCTGACAGTTACGCTACAGATAGCTTCGACAGATCTAGGAACATTCTTCATTGTGATGTCAATACCAAGTCTTATGGGCATACCTGGAGTGGGCGAATGATTTGATGAATAGATGATTATGACGGTATGATCCGAATGATGGTGGAGCACCGGTGGAATGAGAGACAGGGAAAACAATGTAAGCTCTAAAAACCCTGCCGCGGAACTTTTTTGTTCATCACAAATTCCACATGGATCGACGAGGAAACCGTTTGAGGTGGCTCAGAGCAGCAGGTGTTGCCGTTCTAATGTTCGAGCCCCGACGGTGGGGTATTTTCTAAACTAGCTAGGCAGTTGGGTGGAATTCAAACGTTCTCTGGAGGTGAATTCTGGAGGCCGGCTGCTCAGATCGGTAATTTTCCGTGTTTTTTTCCGATTAGTACCAAACGAATACGAGAGCTGTTCATCAACGAGTTGACCATGGACGGCGTGCAATTTTTTCTTCATTATCCTCATACCCTTGCCTTGCCTCCACCTCCCCCCCTCTCTCTCTCTCTCTCTGTCACACACACACACACACACACACACACACACACACACACACACACACTAGGGAGTCCAATAGGGAGCTTTGAGTCTGCCTTTTCAGGATGGACGGTCCATCTCTGTGAGATACACCGGAAGGGGAAAATTCTGACGAATATGTTTGCGCCGGTTGTTACTTAAAGCAGGCAAAGGACATGACCACTTCACGGAATAATGCGCTACGAGACTATCAGCTACAACAGTTGAAGCGCACGGAAACACGAAATAACAAATCAACCATCCAACGAAAAATTGAGCGATGGAAGGTGAGTTTGTTAGTTAATGCTTTATTTTACGAGCTGACCATGGACGGCGTGCAATTTTTTATTATATTATCCTCGTACACTTTCTCCTCTTCACACACACACACACACACACACACACACACACACACACACATAGTAAGCAGTGTAACCATTCCACCACAAGTCACCCTAACGACCAATTCGTTTGGGGTGTATACGGGTCACTTCGTACTCCTGCGGTCCAGACTCCACTTTTAGTGCCGGCGCGCGTCGCTCGTAGTGGAATCCGACACGTGTCGAGTGTCGGGCGACGGGGCGAGTGAGTAATGGGCGCCGCGGCGGGCGAATGGGCGATGCCTTTTCGTATGGGCGGCGACGCGCGCCCTGGCCGCCGGGCAGCGGATGTGACGGTATCTCCTGGCGGAGCCTGGGAAGGCGGCGAGGGCGGCTGTCTCGTGGACCGCCCCCAAGACGCGACGCGTCGTCGCCTTTGTCTTTTTTTTTTAATTCGTTGCGCCCTTTAATTCAACTTATCGACGCAACGCGTCTCTTCGCCCCTGGTCGAGCGTTGAGCGCGGAGTAATCCTCCATTATCAATACCTCTATTCCAGAGGACGCTGTATTTTTATATGTCTCGTCTCGTCTAGTCAGTTGTCAAAGAGAACCGCCAGGTAGCATCTTCGCGTACGCGCCTCTTACTTCACGCGCCCCTGCGTCACTACCCACCGGCCAGAACTGGGAAGGAATTAGGAATGGGGTAGGGTTTAGGACACTTCACAGGGGTGGGACTAGCCCTTGTGAAGCGGCCAAAGTCGTTTTGGTGGAACAAATTTCACATGAGATTCTACGGGAATGGAACCCGGACCTCAGTGATGAAGGGCTAGCGACTTCGCTATGTGCCACGAGCGAGCCCTCTTAACGACCGCCGAACTGCGTTTGGAGGATCCAAAGCGCTAAGGCGAAGGTGACCAGACGTCCCGTAGCAGCCTGGGCAGTCCCCTTTTTTTTTGAGTCCCTATCCCGGATTTTTATTTTTTTATTTATTTTACGTCAAAAAACAGTTAAAACTGCGTATGACGTGCTATGGGGAAAAGTGAATTGTGTGCACATTTTCAAAATTCTGTGATCCCTACACTAAGTTATATATTACTTGAATTTTTTTTAAAAAAGCTCCCATGTAATAAAACGTATTTTCAAGGATAAATAAGCAATACATTTTGGGCTCTCATCCATGTTGTCCGGAATAATACTTCCTGCCGCGACAACATGGAAACGATAATTTGAATAACTATATTTCCCACTGAACTCTTGAAGACGTGCACAAAAAATGAAGTTACATTTATGTACAGAAGCAACACATGGGGCCATCTCAGCATTTGCTCAATGGATCAGGGAAACTGGACGAAAAACCTGATCGAGATGGGAGTCATTGACCCAGAAGCGGCGATACAATACTTGTTACATATTGTTTAGAATTATACAGTCCAATGGTAAATAATACATTAAATATCACTGTTAAAATTAATGTTACTATCCTTGTGATGCTCAGTATAGTCTCTAATTGTATAGAAACAGTTATGCAGCAGAAACGATTTCACTTGGGATTTAAACTTTTCTATCGAGTTTAATCGTTTCATGTCATCTGGCAAAGTGTTGTAAAATCATGTACGTGTATTGTATGTGAATTGTTTGTAATGGGCTGTTGATACTGTAACCTGATGAATATGTTTTGATTGATTTTGTTTTGACAGGGAAACGGAATGCCAAAGTGTCCCGTTTCTTGTGACAATGACTAATCATCATAAAGTGCCGTCAACCATTTTAAATTTACCACAATGTTTTCCGTTGGATATGCATTAGTTTATAAAAATATTAGCTTGAGTAGATCATACGCTCTTGTAAGACATGAAAAGAGTGTTTCACAGACTATTGAGACGAAGAAGGGAGAGATTCAATGGTGATTCTTGCTTTATCGTTATCGATATTGTTATCGAAAAAATCAATCATCCAAACCTTCTGCTTCTGAGAGTTTCTGTGCGACTTAGCAAACAAAATAATTAAGGAATAAGTTTTACTAAAAGTAATATCTACAAATAAACACTTGAAATAAATTTATAATTGTGAACTTATTTTCCTTTAATTCGTGCTATTCATTTCGATTAATGTTTAGAAGTGTAGTTTACTGCAGTGTATAATGTTGCTTTTTGTTATGTGCACGTATACCGTTTATTCATGTTTTTTAGACACGAAAAAGTCACAATGTCTCGTTTTTGACTCATTCACCATGGAACTTAATCAAACGCAAATTATAGTGCTGGGTTATTCAGTGAAACTGTACCCATCAGTAGACGAGCACGTAAATGTCAATTTACACACACGACGTCACTGTGAAAGTTCGCGAGTGAAAGCACGAGCTTACACGTTAATGTAGTTGGAAAACAAAACGTTACCGTGAAGCCTATGAACGTGCAATGAAGATCTGGAGAATTCATTTTTATTTATTCTTTGACCATTCACTTTATCGTTTTTGCTTTCAGTTTGGAATCTATATGTGTGCACTATTACTACTCATCGTATGCTTTCTTTCCAGGTTTTACTCAGAATCGATGGTCATAAGAATTTCTGTAACAAACACTGAATAGATAGGTTGCACTGGTAGTTTAACTTAACAATTTGTCTTTTTTCCTATATACGTTCATGCTCATTGTGAATTATATGGTCTTATTATCGGTTGAAGTATATGCGTTTATGTCTTGACAACTACGTTAACGTTTTCATTGTGATTGGGGTTTTACCTTATATCGTCAATTAACCCAAACTAAACTGTACTCAGCCGTTAAGATAGGCGGCACTTCGGTTGAGTTGATAAAGCTCAGAATACGTTGGTAAAACAGACATCGCAGAATCAGCAACTTTTATTCATTAATTAAATTTAACAAACATGAGGTACAAAAATACATAAATACTCTTATGACCTATACAAAAGCCACAAATGAAATTACATATTACTTTTTTCCAAAATCGATTCAGTTAATTGGAGGTTCGGATAATTTGATTTCTACAGCAGACGCCAAAATACGACTTTATATTTATCCGAGGCCCGTGAGTCCGGTGTTCAATTCCTCGTCGATCCATATGAAGTGGACATGGAGAGCTTGAACAAGTAGACATGGAACATCTCTTCTTCAACATCCACTCATTAGTTCATGTCATTCATCCTACAGTAGGTCAAAATGCCATGGTGTATATATATAAAACAACAGTACATTAATGAGACATTATTGAGATTGTCATGGTCCCGTTATGTTCCCTAATTAATACTACTATATATTTCTTGGAGTCAGAATGACAAGTTTTCAGGCGAATTTGTGGAAATTTTACAGGAGAGCATTTTGAATGTTTGGACGCTTCTAATGATTATACGGAAAATACCATGAGTTTTTGTTCATATAAACTTTTAAACGAAGCTGATTTTAAAATTGTTTTATTGTGTAGTGGATCTGACCTAAAAGACCTGAAACGTGTCCAAACATCATTTTCCCCCAAAATGTCAGATAGACTCTTATCATTCTAAGGCCGCGATTTATTGACAAATTATGATAGAGAGCAATTATTACATTCGAGTAAATGTTTTCATATTTAACCATAGGTGGACATGGAGGGATACAAACAAGTCTGAAATATTTTACGATTTGATTATTTTTTTCAATTATGTAAAATACGTCGAAAGCAGCTGAGAAGAGGCTGTGCTAAAACGAAAAACTTGCCGTGTCTTATGAAAATAGAGAACTAAATTATACGAGAAAGTCTGCGCCACTCTTTTTAGCACAACTACCCACATATTGTACTATTCTTCCACTCAACAATGCGACAATATGCGCAAGGAAAGAAAGTAATATTAAGTCACTTTAAAGACGTCTAGAGCAATTCATTTTACTCGTGTAAATGGGGCACCTGTCTCTCTGCACACAATCGGGATTACGATATCGCTGTCAGCAAAGCGCTGAAATCTTGGGTCGACACACTGACCAATCGTTATCCTGTTAATCTAGTTACGTCTGACACACACAAGGTAAATGTTTCATTTTAAATGAAAGGACACACGTCGTATACATTCTTTTTTCATAAGACGCTAGTAAAATTGTAATTAGGTTTTAATACTCTTGCGTTAGATTTTCCCAATTTACGATCTGATTTTGCTAGTTAGGGGCTTTACTATCGCCTACCGATCGAAAGTTTCTTATTATTGATTGCTTTAAAACATTCGCTTGTAAATAGGGAGACTTGCTCATCAAAACGTTAGAAATTCAGTATTTCTTACAACTTTCACTTGACGTTGTTTAAGAGATATTTCATAACTGATTGATTTATCTGTTCTAATACAGCATGAACGATTTCAATTATTATGCATAGCTTTACAAATATGAATACCATTAATTCTAAATAAACGATTGTTCGAAATACGATGAGAATGCAGCCAAAGACAGTTTGGGCAATGCTAGCAGAGTCATTTAAATTTCCCGCACTTCTTTATTTTAATAGCTAGTTTTCGTTGCTTTTCATGATCGTAACAAAATAAGTTTGGCATTTCCTTTTGAGGCGAAAGAATGCACTAGATTACACAAACGGCAGAAAACAGTGATTGGTAGCATCCACGAAAATACGCTGCAACCTGATAAATGGGAATTCTACCATTGTATCTTAGTCAGCCAAAGAGATCAGTTACGATATCCAAAAGGAATAAAGCAGCAGGAGTATAACAGCAGAGAATACAGGAGCAACACTCGTAGGTGGGAGTTGTTTTGAATGAATGAATGCCTTATTTTACTCAGGCCATGAGGCTTGCTCTTCCGCCTGACCACGCAAATTTCGTTACGCTTCTTTCACCTACTAGGGGAGAAGAAGGCGACGAAACAGGCAATTTGAATTTAGTTCAGAGGCTCATTTAGGCTTGAGGATCTTTTACATGCAGTAAATCTACTAACATGGGACAGCCGGCTTTACTTCCCTTCCGAAGGATTTTTTCGCCCTTAAAAATCCACGGCTTCGAACCCGCAGACTTGGGTATAACAGCCCGATACGCTAACAGTTACACCATCGCCGCCGCAAATCGTTATGCACGTCGCATGACGCTGACATCACCCGTCAACCCGATTTACTCGCTTCCTTTTGACGAATGCGCAGTGTGGCGTATGTCGCTCGGAGGATAGTTCTAAGTATTGTCCAAAGGAAAAATCTCCTGTTAACAAACGAAGAAAAACTCAAATTTGTGAATTAACGGAATTGAGCTGCAAATTACGGCAGTCCTGAATCGCGCCAATCCTGCGAATGTCGTCAGAATTGCAGAGCACTCACTGATTGCAAATAGCACTAATGCCCTCCCAAGTCTTCAGCAATGCTTGGAGTCCTGGAAATGGGTGGGTTCCGATGGCAAAAAGGTTGCAATGAAATTGGAAACTAAAAAAAAGGATTCTAAAGGAAATTATATACTTCTGAGGTTAAAAATGTAATAGAATTATCTATTGCCAATTTTATGAGGAAAAGGCTTATGAGATTTTTTATCACCTGTAATGATGATTCATCCTGTGCACGTGGTAGCAGTTTTGGAAAGTATGTAACAGCGTGTCACAAGTAAAGGATCGATTAAACATAAGTTCGAATCCCGACGGTCCATAAGCTACATAAAGGAGTCGAAAGGTGTGTGGGTGAGAATTGCTCTCTCCCATCGGCCGTTTCAGTGGTTTACTAAGAGCAATTCAAGTGGAGGTGAAACAAAAGCAATTCGTCCTCGGAGCGTCGACCCACCATACGTACAATCTTTTGAACTTTGTGTAATAAGAAAAATCGCCAAGAAACTGTTGATAAAAAGCGACACTTTTCTGAGGAAAAAGCCATAAAAATATTTATCCGTCTAATGAGGAGAAAATAGTGTGTTCTTACCACCTAAATGACTTAACTGTATAAAAATTTCATTTCATATTTACCTGCGTCAGGGACCGCGCGCAATTCTTCTCTCCTCGTTTGCTTCTCAGTCTAATCCTTAGGGTAGTCGACGGAATAATCACTCATTCTCATATAGAATCCTATTATTGATCTAGAAAAAAGAAACAATTATTAAAGTCGAAGACGCGGGATGCAGTAATAAGATTCAAAGCCCCCCAGTATGGATGGCCGGGATTACAGTTTAGAATACGATTAGTATGTGGTGGTCTGCCAGTACCTTCCGTGCAACAATCCGAAAGTGACGTCATCCGCCTACACTATCCCATATGGCAACTATCTTCGGCCCTACGCTGTTGCAGACGGCACGACTTCAATTCAAACAAGAAAATTTCGTCACGTTGAGAAATTCCATAAAAAATGCAGAGGTGTTAAGGCGTCCAAACTACTACCAAATTATTATCGGTATCTAATTTCAATTTAATTTGACTTATATCGTATTTACATTACGATGAATATGTGATTCGTCTCATTGAAGATGAATAATCAATGAGCTCAAATACTTCACAGTTGACGCTATTGATGCAACCATGAAGATATACCGAAATTTTATTATCAGCCAATTGGGATCAGTAAAACGGTGCATGTGTCTGGGAGCGCCCCGGTGGGCGGGCATTTTCAACGCGTATGTGGGCGTGGCCTCGTTTACTCGGCAACAGCAGGCCCTCACCGCGGTAGGTGGAACGCCGGAAGAATGCGCGTCTACTCCCTGAAGTCCAACTCCCGTTCTCCGCAGGAAAGCGGTTGAAGTCGGTGTATCTAGCTAGAGTCCAAAATCCTGCCACTGTCAGGACTCGAAACTTAGGACCTCACAATTAGAAGCCCTCGCCGTGAGAATACCGAATACACACATGTAAAGAACTTATTTCCAAAGCAAGAACCATAAAATAAAGTTTCTTCAAAAAATATAATTTTTCAGAAAGGGGATTTTTTCAGAAAAGGGAATTTACTAACAACTTTATAATTCAAGATAGAAATTAACTGTTTTCTGATACCACTTAACATAGAACATTTTTTAACACAAAATTTACAGCTTAATGCAGAAGTATCTATATATTGCGAGGTAAAAGTAGAAAAGTAACCGATAAGAATGTTCATCACTGCAAAAAAAAGAAAGAAAAAAATTAATTTTAAATTTTCAAACTTTTCAACTAACTTATCATGGTTCTAATATGAAGAACTTGCTTTTTAATGTAATATATCTCCATTTTTGTTTGCTTTCGACATGTCGATGTCCGTATGTTTGTAAGACGCTTTTCTATCGAATTGCCAAATACTGTAATGGTTCAATAATGGCGTTTCTCCTACGTTCATCGGTATACGAAAGCTGTTCATCCTACCTTCAACTACAGGCCTTAATGAGAATACTTTTCCTTTCTGAAAAATTGTTTTTCATGAATACACGTCTCTTTGGAAATAAGCTCTTCAATGAAGCCACTATTTACCAAACAACTACAAATTTGAAGAAAGTTACAATGTGACCAAACTTAGAAAATTAATGAATGTCTTCTTTTAATATAAAATAGGCCACTCCATTGAAGTACAAGACTGTGTGTACTACTTTTGGACAGAATTGGATGTTCGAAACCAGTGAATCAATATTATCGCCTTGTAATTTCACAGATTAATCATTATAGATACCCCGTTCCTTGAAGTAAATCGTTCTTTCATAACATTTATTGCAATTTTTCGGTAAAGCTTCTTTTATATTTGGCCACCATGTTCGATCAGGGGTACTTGAATATTTCTAAAACAAATAAGTGTGTTGACATACATAAAGCGTTTTGTTTCATGACTCTAATCAAGTATGTAATGCAATGTGGTCAGCAAAATGGTTCAAGTGCAATAGAGGTTCTTGGCAGGTCGGAGACTTCAACGCCTGTGGGCGTGGCCCCAGGCCGGCGCCCACCCCACGCTGTGGCACGACGAGCGCTTGGCTCTCCCCGCACCCAATGCTGCCTCCGCCGCGAGAATAATAGCCTTCTAAGTCTTCTCCCCGCCCCCATCCCGCCCGCGATCCCGCCCCGCTCCCGCCTCAGTCGCCAGAATCAGCGCCTCCGCCTACGCCTTCTCTCTGCCCCGGCCCCGCCTCCGCTCCTGTTCTAGCCTCTGTCGCCAGCATCAGTGTCTGCGCCTAGGTCCTCACCCCGCCCCCACTCCGCCCCGCCCCCGTTCCGCCCCCACTCAACCCCCGATCCCGCTCCTCCACCGCCCCCGCCCTCGCTCCCGCTCAGCCACCCCACTCAGCCCCCCCCCCGCTCAGCGCCCCCCGCTCCTCCCCGCTCCTCCCCCGCCACCGCTCCTCCCCCGCCACCGCTCCTCCCCCGCCCCCGCTCCTCCCCCGCCCCCGCTCCTCCCCCACCCCCGCTACATTCCCGCCCCCGCTCCGCCCCCGCCCTCGCTCCGCCCCCGACTCCGCTCCGCCCCCGCCCCCGCTCCCGATCCCGTTCCGGCCTCTCTCGCCAGCATCAGCGCCTCCGCCTGCGTCCAGTCCCCGCTACCGCCATCGCCGCGGCCCCGCCCCAGTCTCCACGTACGTCCTCTCCTAGCCCCCGCCACGCCCCCGCTCCAGCCCCAACCTCCGTCGCCAGCATCAGCGCCTCCGCCCGCGTCCTTCCGCCGTCCCCCCCCCCCGCCGCGGTCCAGCCCCGCCCGCGGCGCCTCCGCTGCCATGAGGGCCACCGGGGGTGGTCCCGCGTTGGTATGGCCAAGGTGTGCAGGCGCGAGCGGCCAGACGCCACCAATCACAGGGGCCCACGTCGCCGCGACGTGCCGTGCGCACCAAGGGCTTCCCGCCGCGGAGGTCCCCGGCCCTCGCGACGCACGCGCGGCGCCGGCGCCCACGGCCCAAGGCGCGCGGCGGGGGAAGACGCGGCGAAGCACGAAACGGAGGAGCGGGGATTCACCATGGGGGAAAAAGGACGTGGAAGAGAACGATAGAGGTGGAATAGAAGAAGATTGTGCTGAGTCGTTACTTCAAAAGTTGGTGGTTCGCTGAATTAAGACCGCGAGCTGTAGCTCAGTGCAGCAACTGATGTCACTGCAGAGCCTCTGACCGGGAGATTCTAGGTCCCCACTCCCCACGGCGGCAGGATTTTCGACACTAACTTTTCAGCTAGGTCGAATTCAATCGCTGTCTGGAGGAGATTTCTAGCGGCCGGCTGCTCTGATCGGTAGTTTTTCGTAGTTTCTCCGATGAACACCAGGCGAATGCCGGAGCAATACCCTATCAAACGGCCCACGGACCGCGCGCGATCTGTCCCTCCTCTTCCTTGTTCTATCCTCTCCCCTTACACACACACTTACACTAACATGCACTACACTACCACATATTCCGGGAGACCGGTCGGAAGCTTAGAACTTGTCCCGGCTGGAGCGTTGCCCCGCTGGTGGGAGAGTCCTGGTTAGGGGGAAATCCCACTAGCCGACGGTAGGTCGGCGCCGGATCTCTCCATCCAGCGGGGGAATATCACCGCCATCTCCCGAGAGGAAAACATGCACTACACTAACGGGACTAATGACCAAAGCCGTCGACGCGCCCGGAAACACGAAAAAATCAATCAATAAGCTAAATTATGGTGTGGTTGATGAAATTGAGGTGAAATGGGGCGGTTGTCTTCATCAACGACCGGACTGCGAACCGCTCTCCGAATCTCTGGTGTCTCCTGCATCGGATATCGACAGCAGCCAAGAGGTCCCCTAAGATTTAATGGGATGTTGGGGCTTACCCCTACCCATCACCGACAACATAAACTGTCACTTTTTCTTAACTTTTTGTATGATGAGCAGTGCGTGAATAGCTCTTGAAATGGGCGCGATTTTAGTTTAAACGTAAATTGGCATTAAAGTGTTTATGATAATCGTTATATGTTGGCTAAGTTTTCTTCTTCTCCCAGAGTTTTCCAAATAATTTTGCACATCTATGCCTTGTAAGATCTTGTCTTCGGTCGACGGTGCACACCTCCTGCGTGAAAGCGAGCTAAGAGTCTTTCCCGTGCTCTTTGCTCTGACAACACTGATCCTCTTCCCAGTTTTTGAGAGACTGACGGGCACTGCTCGCAGATATGTTTGCTCATCTATGTTTAGCATTGAAGTTTTCAGAGACTAACGCGGAGCAACCCTCCAGACTTACCAAATGGCCTTCCGCTTTAACTCATCTGACGTCATCATGCTATCGTATCTGTCAATCTGTCGCCAATCTCGTGCCTTCATATCGTTCTCTTCGCCACTTACCGACATAAAACATTCATAGCTAATGCCCATAGTAGTTGACGTGCCCGGAAAATCAGTCAATCAATTCAACACCTCCGCCCCCTCACCTACCCGTTCAGCTCCCTCTCACCGTCATCGGAGCCCACCTCCACCGCCTTTGTCTTCACCGCAGACAGTTCCCATTGAAAACGTCATGACCACAATGACTCCGCTAGCTAACGTAATCCGCCATTGTCTCTTCAGTCATCAATATCGTAACCGTTTCCTCTATCCTACACTGTGCTACACAGTTCCTCTATCCTACACAGTCATCGTCTACTCCTACGCTGTCCTCTCCACCTTCATGGTTATCGTCATCGACCAACTGCCCTCGCCCGTATCGCCTCCTCTGACGCCATCCTCTCCAACACCATCGTCATTCTCTCCGCCTTCGCCTCGCCCCCTCCGCAATCACCACCTTCGACACCTCCGCCCGCGCCACGCCCCCGCCATCGGCGCCGCCGTGGGCAGCCGGGGCGGGGCGCCGGGAGGCCGGCACGTAACCACGGGGACGCGCCGGCGACGCACCCCGCCCTTCACTCGTCATTGTCTCGTTCCCAACGGCGTCCCGCGGGCCGGGCTGCCTCTGAAATGCGGTTATGGCTACCGGTATCTCCTGGGCCCCGACGCACACACAGTGGCCCCGACGGAAAGCAAATGCTGCTCGGGGTTAAAATTCTTCAGCGATTTCGAAACGCGCAGGAAGAACGAAATTAACGAAACATGATTTAGGTTTAAAACAATAAAGTTGATTGAAAAGTAAATTGTTTGAAATTCATTCAACAAGTTATCGATTTTCTAAAGCATAATAATGTTATTAAAATGAATGAATTCACTGTTTAGTTTCAAAATTGTAAACGGTTACCATTTGCGAATGGGCACATCCAAGTAATTCTTTTCAACTATAATTTATTATTATTCACGTTACGTAATGTAATAATTTCCATATATTACCTGGATTTATTAATCGACCATTATAGTTTATTATATTAAATCAAGCTACACATTCGACATATTATTGTGAATGCATACGATGTAATTTAATTAAAGTAAGAGATTTAAAGGGTTTTTGGAAGTTGAATAATGTTTTAAAGATGTATAAAATTGTAGACATTTTAAACAATCAAATATTAGTGATTAGTTACGTTGTAAACAATCAAATATTAGTGTGTTTTCATTGCTAGTAATTAGCAATGGGCTGCTAATGGTTAAAAAGTTGTACTTGGCAAAACTTTACTTGGCAAAACATTACTTTTATTTAAAAAACACAGAACATAAATTATCCGGATGTCAATGAACTAGATCGTAAATTACTTGAAAATCTTGAATAAATATTTTATTTTGTTTAATTTATTTGATTATTCCGAACATTTTATTTCCAGCCAGATGTAAGGATTTATTATTTGAGATACTTGTTTCGGAAATCTTAATCTTAAAAAATACACACTAAATTGTGTATTTTTTGAAGATTAAGATTTTTTAAATTAATTAAAGTTGAGAGGATTGATAATAAAAATAGAATATGTTTTTAAATGGCCAGGAACAACTTTTTACTCTATTGCCCAGTGTGTGGTGCTGTCGAGTGGGCGCTGTCCGTTGTATGTAGTTGGCCCACGTGCCAACCCTCGCCTTGTAGACGAGTAAGAAATGCGACAGTGAACTAACCAGGCATAATTCCTTCGTGGCCATTCAGTTAATGATGTGCGACTTCCCATTTATTGGATCCTTTTGTCCAGCATACTGCCATTTGGTGCTCGACTGCTTTAGGAAACCCAAGTTACTGTGTGTTACTTTCCTCATTAGAGAAGAACACATTGGACATATAACTATGACACACATGACTGCAGGAAGTTATGAAAATTGAACTGTATTTTCAGTTTTTTTTAATAAGTAAATAAAACATTAGGTAATTTGTATTCTTCGGTTCCTCATAATACTTAAAGTAAAGAGATATTCTCAATTTCAAGTTTTGAAATTAAATTGTACAGTGATAGTAATGGGAAAGTGCTAACTTAAACTGACTGATGAATTCAATGCGTGGCCATTGAAAGTTTTGAACAAAAAGTAAAATATGGGAGGTGAAATACAACGTTCAGATTTACTCCAGTCTCTATTACTTTCTCGCTACCGCTTATGTAGTTGAGAGACAGTTATGTAATGCTGCGCGAAAAAGCGGCCAATTTTCGGCAGAAAAACTCATTAGAGCGCCCTGATAACGAAAAAGTGGATAAATTTAGAAAAAACTCTAATACGTGGTGTAGTCAGAATAAATATTGGGAGTCCTTGATACCGAAAAATCGAATGATAGCAAAACGTCTGTCTGGCCGCCCATTTGTCCGTCTGTGAACAACGTTAGCGGCTACACCGTTCAGTCGATTTTCTCCAAAATTGATATTCCCCGATAAATCTGGTTGATGTCGCGGCCCCTTGAATTTGAAACCGCTATTTTAATTGGAAGGAATTTTACACGAAGCCCCTTAGACATTTTCAAAAATTTCAAAACAATTAACGGGTCAATGACAATCTTACGTATATGGTTTCTTAAAGTGGGAGATGTGACGTTGTAAAACGCTGTGCTTCATGTGCATATTTTCTCCAATATTTACTGAAAATAAAGCCAGTAAATATTGATATTCAGTTTGAAAGAATACTGAGTGGAATATGGAGTGGAAAGGATACTAAGAATCGCCCTGAATAGGACAGTTAAAATTATTTAACAACTACAAAAGATATGATTATTCTAAAAGAATAATAAACCACATTCGTATCAAATTATTCTTTTTGATATAGGTTATCCATTATTCTTTTAATAAATAAGCACCATTCTTTCGTTTATCGCAATATCAAACCCTTCCCATAATGTCTTTCATCTTTCTTTGGGGCTACATGGCCAAACTATTGTAGTGATTTGTTTTGTGCTTGGTAATCGGGTGAAAGATACGAAGAACAAACATCGAGGCGAGTGAAGTGGTGACAATATTTAACAAAACGCAGAAACTGTGTATATATGACAAAATTTCTTCTTGAAACCAAATGTTATATCAAAATTCATCGAAGACAGCTGTATCATACTGCTCGTTTAAATAATCGTCGAAAACGTAGTTTAATTTACCAAAAATCATATCTAAAAAGTCCTAAATTGCTAGGTAATGGTGTGCTTCTCAATATCCGTCCCTATATCTTCGCCACATTAGTGGGACAGTTTATCATCATTACTGCTAATGACTGACTTGCGTTAATGGTGACCTGTTAACTAACGATCGACTGATAAGTGTCAGTCTTCCTGTCTTGATACTCACATTCTCGCCTTCCTTTTCATAAGTCCTTCGTTGTCACACTTCATACTTGGGCAATCAAAAAATGATGTCCTACCAACTATCGTCGGCAATTTAAAATCTGCCTGCGCTTACCATTTTGGGATGGAAAGAGATTTAGGGACTGCAAAATTGTGTTTGTTAAAGTTTGTTTAAACAAATTATTTTCAATTCATGTATCAAACACACACTTAGTATCACGTATCAAACATACACCTTGTCCCCAATGTTAGCATTTTGTTAAAAGACTGTCTTTAGATGTATTTTTCACCAATGTAAACAAATGAAATTTGTTATTTCTTCTTCGCAATAGTTTTGTGGAAGCACAAAGAAGGTGAGATATTGTGAGATGTTAGCGGTAAATTTTCGTTCTTAAAGAGTGGTTCTAATCGAGAAATGATTCAGGTAGAGTGGAGAAAATATTTTCTGTTCGTGACGATTATTGCCATAATGATTGACTCTGTCGCGGCCCCTTTGACTTCAGAATACAATAACACTGAGTGTTTAATGTTGAGTTCTGACCTACCTTTGAAGTTAAAATGTTCAACAAATCAAAACAACTTCACCATAATTTGGAGGAAGGATTTTGAAGAAATCAAATGGAATAGGAAAAATATCATTTTCACAATGGAGGACGAGGTGCCAATTTGGAGCGAGGTTTTCATTGCTAATTCTTCCTTTGCAGATTCGGGAAAATTTTTGTGTATAACTCCTCGAAAGCAAACTAGTGACCACATTAAAACAAAATACCCTAGAGAAAGACAAACAGGCACTTTTGACATAGTTAGAAATTTTACATCTTTATTTTCTCATTGTAATGTAACGCAACAGCCAGAACCTCGAGTTGATAAATACAAATTAAAAAAGGAAGGTATGAACAAAAAAGATGAACAAACATCTGTTACTAATATAGAAAAACAAATGAAACGTTCATTTAAAAACGTAATGTATGGCAGAGATCTTGAACATGTGATGACATTCAACAATGGTAATGGAAACCTTGGCCAAAATAATGCGATGGTCAAAGGTGTAAATAAAAGGATGGCAGATTCAGAAGTTCTATTGCAATCACGAAAAACAACTTCAACCAACGAGTTCATGAGTGTTAAAAAGTCTCCACTGTGGAATAGGTTGCGAATTCCATTTTTTGGCACCATTGCAGAAATCATTATATTTTTAGTTATTATAGCAGTGGATCAACACAGACACGACACTAGAATTCGTAATGCACAGCAGATGAATGCTAGGAATATTTTATGAATGTATGTATGGATACTGGAGGTATTTATAGTGGTGAATAAATGCATAATATTTTGCAACAAATAAAAAACAATATTATGAAATATTGTTTTATGTCAATTAATTTCAGATATATGTATTAGCATATTTGTGAATTGCAGTTTCATTAATCAAACTACACGATTTTCTTGATTAGAAAATGCGGTGCCTTAATTAATTTTCAACTTTAATAATTGGGTATTTAATATATTCCCTTCTATTAAACCAGTGATGATGTTAAAATACGTACTTACACAAATACTGTATCTAGTTTTGCATGACAAGATATTCCTTGATACTTATATGATATGGGAAATTGAAACCTCTCATCTTTGTACCTAATTTTTGGATTAATTATATTATTTTACTTTGCAATAATTGACTCAGAGATTTTTCAAATGCAATAGCTTTTTCAACTGGAGAACAATTTAACAGATTCTTTGTGATTTTTATTATCTTTCTATCTGTATATTTTAGTAATGAGATGTTAGGTGAACCTTTGCAGAAAACACTGTTAAATAATTTTTAGACTAAATAATTTCCAGCATTTGCATTCAGAAGATTGTCTTTGAGGACTTATGATTTTATTTGTATTTTCATTAGTCCATTGGCTTCTTAATGCTTTTGTTGATTGTTTTACATCTTATTTATTCTCAGTGCTCCAATATTTTATACATTACAATAGAATTTTCTTGAAAGTTACACCTTTTTGTAATATTATTTTATAACCAAATAATATACTTATATACTATAATTTAACTCTACAATTCGTAAATTCCAGTTACAACAATCCATATGGACTATGAAAATAATTTGCATTTTTATGTTTTATTGGACAAATCACATTGTCATTCCATCATTCTGATTAGAATCATGTATTCACTCTGGTGTCCGGAACTCAGTTTTGCAATGTTTCAAAAATTTAGCAGAATCACGAAATTAGAAAAGCATAATTAAGTAGTCAAAGAAAAAACACCTGCAAAGAAATGTGATTTAAAAATCTTCAACGTAAAATATTCAGATTAGTGATGGAAGTCATGTTTAAAAATATCATGCCGAATTTATTATTCCAAACTGAATTGTATATGAAACATGTTCCTGTATCTCCTCGTTAGGATAAAAACGCAAATTAAATAACGCCCAAATATGCTCATTTATATTTATTTCGACATAAAATCTAAATACAATATTTGACCTGTGTATATCCGTTTAAAATGTATTCAATTGAATAGTGTCTCACACACATAATCATTACATTACCTACACTTTATTTGGAAGGTATACGGAGATCATTTGAAACAGCAAGCAGATAGTATACAAATAGTGCTACAAAACTATTTATGGAAACATTTTTTTAATCATCTATTCTCGGTTTTCTACGAGAACATAGTAATGAAACGAAGAAAATTATCACGATTTCTATAACAATACCAGAAAGAGGAATAATATTTTTTTGGACAAATGCTTGATATCTCGATATGTCTGATTCTTCGGTTGTAGATTCAGTTGGAATTAGAGCTGGAGTTGTTTCTTGTCGACCAATAAGTTTCAAAGAGTGTGCGTTCACACTCTTGAAACTATTTGTTTCTGTTGTCATCACCTTACTTTTATGAATCATACGACCAATTAAATCAGACTCGAGGTGTTTTCCTTTCGATTTTATGTCAGCATCAATCGATCGAAACGAGTGGGGGATAACACGAAAACGGGTTTTATGGAGAGGATAAGAGCTCATGTAGGGGGAATTGTTCATCATCCTTTGGTATTCACAATCGTATATTCCTTGATTTTCTGCACTTGATCTATTAATTCGCAGTTCACTCCACATGGGTACTTCTCTGTAGCTGTTGGTGATAATAATCCCTTTACTGCAGTTTTGGATTTCTTCGTTGTTCTTTTTCCAAATGAAAGTGAGGTTAGCATCAGTGAAAGTAATGCTTTGATTTACAGTACATTTCAATATCAAAGGATGGTGAGGAAATAATTTAACATTATAATAGAAGTTGGATTCTGGAGTGACTGATATTTCTGTTAGAATCGCTGGCACAGGAATGAAAATGAGGATAAAAGCAATTTTTAATTTTGCTGGATAATTTATCGATGGAAGCATTTTGTAATGTTTGCAATTTAGATATTTGTAAAATAATTGCACATTTGTCACTTGAAATGTCAATTATTAAATATCATGAAAATAATATAGAATACTCACTTGTTTATAGGCAGAATTCAAATGTTTATACTACAATTTTCAGAAGTAATATCACAACACTTCAAGTGATATTTAGCATGACTATTTCACGATTTCACATTACATGGATAATTAAAATCCCAGGAATTACGAAAAAGAGAAATATTACTCAAAATTGCTACCGGTATGTGTGAAACTTTCATTCAGCTGCGAGTTATCTCTGCCTCCTGGAATGACTTATAATCAAGTAAAATATGAAAAAGTTTAATATAGTAAATGATATCAAATATGTTTCGGTTTTCTAGTGATAAAACTTCCAAAAAACACTTATTACAAAGCTACCTACAAGAACATTTATAAAACACAATTATTAAAGTTGTAGTAAATTGCGTTTTCTGTCGTGGTATTCCGTGAAAGTATCTGAAATGGAAGATGTACAAGCTGAATTAGCAGAGGGATTCATCTTGTTCGAATGAATTGAACACACATCTGTACTCATTGAAGTATTTTTCTGAATAATTTTGGTTTGGAACGTTTCACACATTGTTGATAGAACCTTCTTTGTACTCTTCACCATCTAATATTTGCATAGTAATTGCCCAAAATTTGTGTAATTCCTTCATTTGTAGTTTGTGCTGTCGATTTGTATTTTCTTTCATTTCAAAATTTTTGAAATCACTTCCTAACACTTTCTCTGTTTCTTTTCCTGTTTTGGGGCACTGAATCTTGAATAATAGGTTCTATTTCAGAGCTTTCTACACATCACCAACACGGCACATTTTACTATTATATTGATGCTCACAAGCTATAATGCACCTAAAACAATTGTTTTCTTTATCTTAAAAAGGTAAACAAAGTGATTACAGAGGAATGCAAAAGGTAAACAAAGTGATAATCATGTGGCGATAGACATCTGGGGTTTGTTGAATTTGAAAGTATTCTTTCTTAGCATTGGTTACTTACGACATGGACAGACATGAGTGAAATAGTCACCAAAATAAATTGGAGTGAATACATTAGAGAAGAAACATTCACATACATATTTTGTCCAGATGTAAATGATTATGATTGGTGAACACCCTTTACTTGAAACTTCTTTACGATGAAGTTTGTCCTTTTCTTTACTCTATTTGACAATAAACTATTTATGAAACGTTTGTAATCCGAATGGATATTAAAACTATTTAAATAGAGTACTTACCCAAGTAACATAGATTAAACCATTAAGTGCACATAGTGATAGATCCTAGGATGGCGCTAGTTTGTGATTCATACGAGGTACGGAGACAGACTGAGGGAAGGAGAGGGAGAAAATAGAAGAGTGGGAAAGATAGTCAATAAATAAGTTTATATGTGGCTGAATTTTAATTGTGATTGTTCATTAAGACATATTAGGTTAGGATTTTTGTGTAATTTTAAAATTTCTAAACTTTCCAAAATGCTCAATTTTTCCCTTTATTTTCGAAATGCAGAATTTTCAAGTTGGTATCTGGATTGAAAGAGTAGTTGTCTTGAATTAAGGTGGTTGGCAAATGTGGAATATTCTTGTTTCAGTCTCCACAATTTGAGATGCTGAATGAACATCTCTGCTCTCTGATTCCAGTATAATTGCTGAATGATTCTTATATCTTTACCATCCAATTCTATTTCTCGTAAGATTGTGATAAGGGGATAATGTTTAACGGTGTCGAGTGATTTCTCATAGTCGATAAAACATGTATGGATATCCTGCTGATAGTCTTAGTATCTTTGCATGAATATATTCATGCCAAATAAAGCTTCTCGGCTTCCCATTCTGTTCTTAAAATCAAACTGGGTTTCTGAATAACTCTATGAAGTTAAATATTTTAACGGAAGTAGTCTTCACGAATTCCGCAATAACATAATATTGACGTATGTATGCAGTACAAAACAGTTCTTTACATGCTGTTGCATAACGCCACACGGGAATAGCTAAAATTAAATGGCACGCAGCCTTTTCCTTGGTGCTTTTCCTGTAGCATGATGTCAGGTATAACGTGTGCTGTGAGAAAGAATGTTCTTCAGTTAGTTCACTCAATTCGATAATAGGCGGAATAAAAAAAATCAAATATTCGCATTTTTCATTCACAATCGAAATTGCTTTACTGTTTTTGGATTTTTTCCGGGTTTTGGGGTACCTAAAAAATCAATAGACACTTCTCACGTGGCCGGAGGCTGTTTAATTTTCTTTCAATTTCTGCGCCCATTGAAAATTAATAATTCAGAACAGATTTTTTTATGCATTCCCTTTCAGGCAATGAACCTCTACCGCTTGCGGAGCGATTGTAAAGAGGTTTTATTTTGAAAGATGAGTCCAGACGTTTATTTTTAAGAGTATCTGCGCTTCCATACGGTCACGCAACCTGTTATTTGAGCCGTAACTTCCCCCTTGCCTTTCTCGCAGAACCCATTTTAACAGGAACATCAAAAAATCATTGAACAAGTTAAGGTAAATATGAATAAAGCTACGAAAGTTAAATTAAGTTTCTTCGTGTCTGAAGATGGGAAAAGATTAAGAACCCATGCCCGCCGCAGCAATGCAATTTTTATATTTATTTATTTATTTAAATAGTCAAAAACTGTTAAAAACTGTATGTGATGTATGGGGGAGAAATTCATCCTGAAATTCATCACGCTTTCTTGAGTTTCAGGATCCCTTCCCAACAATTTAACTATTAATAGTTGAAAGATGACAAATTAATAGTAATAATAATGATAATAATAATATTAATATTAATAATAATAATAATAATAATAATAATAATAATAATAATAATAATAATAATAATAATAATAATAATAATAATAATAATAAATTTTAAAAAGCGAGAGATTAACATTTCAAAAACTAGATATTTTCGTTGCCGAATTATAGAAAACTTATTTGTAACGGTAAACGAAAGAACATATTTTATTTTTCTGTATTGCTAATAAAATAGAAACTCACCCTAAGCTCTACTACCACTACAAGCAAAAGGAAAGTTCAACAAAACGTGCGCATAGTGAAGCTACATTTACGTCCAGAAGCAAATCAAGGGGCCATCTCAGTATTTGCTCAATGGATCAGGGAAACTGGACAAAAACCCGATCGAGATGGGTTAAGTTTCTATAGATTAAGTTCTATTAAGTTCTATAGATTTCAAAAAGTTTTCACTAATTGAGAATTACATTTCTTATTTAAAATTGGTTACGATTGTCTAAAATATAATATAATAAAAGGAATATCATACGTGTAGGTTAAATACAAATAAAACAATCGAATAACGTGCAGTATTTTTCCATGAGAGTTGCCGACCACCGACCACCGTTCTGATGTTTGTATTTGCTCTTTGGCCGCGCGGAGCGGCGCGTTGCGGCGTCGCGGGTAACTACCCCCGCAGCGTTGCTCCGCCCCCATTACCGACGCGCATTCCTATTTAAGAGCGGAAAATTGCGCATCGTGCCAGCATTTACATAAGCTCCACAATAGAGCACGACTTGAGTAGTCCTCGCCAGTTAGTTAGGCGGAGTAATAGTGGCGCGGCACGAGAGGGTGCGCGGCGGGGCTCTGTAATTACTGGTCATTCTCCATGTGCCGTTTGCGGGACGCCCGATACCATCGGCGGCGGGCGGCCGGGATCGTCCTGGGGGCGGCAGCAACGCGGTCAGTGGGAGCGCGGGGGTCGGTGGGTGGAGCCGTGGCCGTGGGGATTGCGGGAGCGTTGTGGGCGGTGGGGTGGGGGTGTGGAAATGGTGGGTATTTTAGGAATGCTCGGGGCAATGACGACGGGAAAGGTGGTGGGGATGATGGGGTGATGGGAATTGTGGGGGTGAGGAGGTTGGTGCTGTGAGGGCTCTAAGAGCGGAAGTGGGGGCACTGTGATGGTGTGGAATTATGCGGGGATGGGGTCGGTTGGAGTTGGGGATTGGTGCAATAAGAGCTGTTAGAGCGGGAGTGGGGTACCGTGACGGTAGGGACCGTGGGAGCGATGGGTTGATTGGTGATTCCGGATGCGCCAGCTAAGGTCTTTGGTCTCGCAATGCAGCGCATATTTTTGCGCGATGGCGATGGGTTGGTTGATTGATTGATTGATTGGCGATTCCGGGCACGTCAGCTGCTAAGGTCTTTGGTGCCGAAATATAGCGCATATTTTTATCGTGGGAAGTGGTGGTGATCTTTCTCCGCTGGCACCGCGAGCGGCAGCTCAGTGCATCAACCGATGTCACTGCAGCGCCTCTGACCGGGAGATCCTAAGTTACACTCCCCACGATGGAAGGATTTTCGACACTAGCTTCTCAGCTAGGTCGAATTCAGTCGCTGTCTGGACGAGAATTGTAGCGGCCGGCTGCTCTGATCGGTGGTTTTCCGTGGATTCTCCGATCAACACCAGGCGAATGCAGGAGCAGTACCTTACCAAACGGGCCACGGACCGCGCGCGATCTTTCCTTCCTCTTTCTTGTCCTGTCCTGTCCTATCCTCTCCTCTTACACACACCCACACTTACACTAACATACACTACACTACCACGTATTCCGGGAGACCGGCCGGGAGCTTAGAGTTTGTCCCGGCTGGGGCGGTGCCCCGCTGGTGGGAGAGTCCTGGTTAGGGGGAAACCCCACTAGCCGACGTTAGGTCGGCGCCGGATTTCGCCATCCAGCGGGAGAAGATCACCGCCATCTCCCGAGGAAAAAATATGCGCTACACTTACGGGACTAATGACCAAAGTAGTTGACGCGCCCGGAAACACGAAAAAATCAATCAATCAATTCCTCTGCTTGTTGGCGAGATGCGGCGTTGATCTACCTCGGCTTGCGAAATTTCTCCAACCAGGTATCTCCCACCAGCGTGATTTCATTCTTTCCTTGCCCTATTTGGTTAGTAAACTTGTGGCTCTAAAACTGCAAGTACATTCTCGCCATATTTTCACGCAAAATTACGCGATAAGTACTCAAATTTTCGAAAAATCGTTCATGACCTTATTTAAAAATCTATCTTCAAGGAACATAGTTCATTAAAGGAAAAATCTCTATATTTAATATTTTAGTTGTAAGAAGACTCCGAAAAAATTTTAAAATTGCAATTGCAAGTTTTTGAGAAATCAAGATTTTCAAGGAAAATCAGATCTGCACCATTCTCTTAAACGTCCTTCACACTATCCAACAAGAAATAAACTCAAAAACGATGGAGCCACTTTTTGAAAATTTCGGAAGTGTCCCAGGGACTTCATGTAAAATACCCCCAAAATTAAAATATTGGTTTCAAATTCAAGAGTCCGCGACATCTGCCAGAACGATCGAAGAATATCAATTTAGGAGAAAACCGGCTGAACGGTTTAGCCGCCAGCGTTGTTCGCAGGTGGTCACACAGACGGATAGACGTTTTGCCGTCATTCGATTTTGCGGTATCAGGTACCCAAAACATGGTTTCTGGCTACACTATGAGTTAGAGTTTTTTTTTATAAATTTAGCAACTGTATTTATTCACTTTTTCGATACCAGGGCCCCGTAATAAGAGTTTTTTTGCCGAGAATTCTCCGTTTTTTTGCGCAGCATTTCATAATTTTCTCTCTACTCCGTAGCGAGAAAGTAAAAATGGGCTACTTCGATTTTTTTACACCCAGAAATAATGGCCAAAAGCCTGCCGTCTTCTCGGGCGGACAGTTCCAATGTCGTGTCGTTCGCGCACTTGTTTCTTCAGTGAATTCTGCTTGGGGACATTTAACAGTCACAATAAAGTAGGATAGTAATAATTGTTGGAAATGGTGTGGAGGTTACGACATTTGCATCATAGAAATATATTTGAGGCGTCGTTTTGTCGTAGATTGTCTTTCTCCAGAAAACTTTTTCGATCGCATTGCGTCCATCTTCAGTGCTACAAGAAGCTGCTCTTGCTCATCTAAATTTATTTATTCTCTTATTTATTTGTCTTCACTATTTTTGTTTTATTTTACTTTACTTTAGAATAGTACATCTGTTATTTCAAGGATCCCTTTTTCAAAATTAAGTTTATATCTTCACATTTTGTATTCCAATTTGTCTATTTTACATCAATATAATTTTATTCATAATAATGTTCTATAATAGATTTTACAAAATTTAATTTAGTATATTGTTATTATTTTTGTAGCACTGAAGATGGGCGAAATGCGACCGAAAAAGCTTTATGGAGAAATAGAAACCTACGACAAAACAACGCCTCAAATCTATTTCTATAAAGTAGAATAACTGTTCTATACATAGAATTCTTTTTGAATCAGTTATAAATGCATTTTTTTATAATTTTCAATTGACACTCATTGATAGCTAAACAAAATCAGATATTCCATAAGCATTTTTCACATTCAAGACGCAGAGACCGAATGCACGACCGTAGCGAGAAGGCATTGGAGAGAAGCCGGGCGCAATAAGACGGAGATGCTCCAGCAAATAGACTTCTCTCAGCGACGTGTGTCTTTGTGGTCACGCGCGGCGTTTCAAGACAAATCGCTGACGTTTAGGAATAAAGGAGCAGCAGCTGAGTGGACCCAGCCCGGGAGTGTCGGCGGAATCCCAAGTGGCTCTGAATGTGTGAGAAGAGCGCGCCAAGCGGCGCCTACACGGACGACACGAACTCGCCTGGGATCGCTCGCAGCTCACGAGAAGAAGGTTCGAGAGATCCATGGAAATTCATTGCCATCGCGTGCGTGGGAACACGCGACATCTCTGGAGAGCGCTTCGGACGGACTCAGGAAAGCATCGTATTGGACGAAGTGTCATTTGTACGTTCCATCACATGTTCTGTGAAAAATGGATTTGCGTTAAACCCACGTCTTTGCCTCTTGTGTGGGTTTGCTGTAGATGGTGCCAACGTAGCTGAGGAGAAACTTAAGTAATTCATTGGAGTTAAATGGGAAGCTTTCAGGTTCACAGAAAAGTGTAGTATGTAGAATATTATCCTTCGAAACTTTCGGAAATGAGAATTATGCACTCATTTAGAGGTAAGAAATCACTTGTTGTAACACGTAGCATGAAATACGTCAAAACTTTTCGAATTTTAGATCCAATCTAATAATTCTGACACATTGTACTGAAGTTTGCCTTCTTGCAAGTCTTGAATCTAACAATTTTCGTTCTGGTGTCAGACAAATTCCAGCAGAAGTGCTTTGCACATTTCAAGAACTCGCTGGTGATCACTCCATGCTCATGAGGAGCGACGGGATGGAGGTGGGGGAGATGGACGAAATTCTGTCCAGCCAGTCGCGTACGTGGGAACAAGCGACATGCTTCGACCGAGCGCAAAACAGAGAAAGAGAGAGAAGTCCACGGAAATTCATTGCCAGTCGTGTGCGTGGAAACACACGACATTCTCAGGAGAGAGCTTCGAATGAACTCAGGAAAACAACGTATTGGCCGAAGTGTCATTTGCGCGTTCCGTCACATGAAGCGTGAAATATGGATTTGTGTTAAACGCACGTCCTGGCTTCTTGTGTGGGTAGACTGAGAAAACTTGGTACCAACACGACTGAGTAGTTAGTTATTGGATGGGCGTTGAAAGAGTGGCCTTGAAGGGTTCAAGGAAATGTATTTGGAACATTATTTCTCGGTACTGCAACTGAATACAAAGATAGGTACTCATTGAGTCATCAATTATTAGAAATCGTTCTTTCTTTTGAGTGAGTATTGATTGCGGTCGTGAGAACTACTGGAGAAATCAGACCCAAATGTGTAGTGCATGTTATATCCCTTCTCGAAATTTCTTTATCCCACCCCGAATATTTCTTATCAACTTAATAAATGAAGCATTTCCCTTAAGGGACTTCAGTATTCTTATTTTCTTCTGAAATTTGAAAACAAGGATGGACATATACTGTTTATCGTCACCACGACACGGTTTGTGTCGACTCATTAATATCGAACAAAACATTTAATAAAACAACGACCAATGATTGATTACTTCTCTACTGTGTTTTTCTGTATGTTTGATGAAACATATGCACTATATTGGAGCTATATCAAAATGATTATATCATTTTCTAAGGAGCTATTACGACAATTATAAAATGAAAATAGTAAAACAATTTTGCGGGTCGAGTATTATATGATGCAACAGTTACAAATAAGAGAAAGAATATCCTATTGTAGCTCTACCAGTTTCTTTTCGTCGTGAATTTTTCTTATTCTACAATTTTCCAATACCCGTTAAGGTTCTCCGGTTTTTCTTTCATCATCCTTATGAATTAAGCCCGTATTTTCCTTCTTCCTTGTCATGCCACCACATTTTGCCCCATTGGTCTTCCTATCGCATACAGAGAGCAGTCGTCAGAATCCATTTTCCTCTCTCCGATTCTGTTTTCTACCTTTCGAATCCTCTCACCTTGCACCGAGAGTCTTACGCTTTTCATTTTGCCACGCCTTCAATGACCGCACGATGCTCGCCACACGAAACCAACGCACGTCGTAATACCTACCCTCTCCAACGCACTATGACAAACAACTCCACGAACCATTCCGCCATGCGCCCCACCGCAACACTTCACGCCCACCTCATCGGCCAACTCCCCGCCACCAATCCACGCTCCTTGCACCCCACGCAACGTGTTCTACGCTTCGCGACCTGTTCATCCTCCCCCCCCCCCGCCTTGCCGGTCCCGTCCTCTTTTCTCGATCCCCACGCTCCGCCACTCCCGCCATGAACCCTTCTCCCCGCCCCGTTCCCTTATCGACTCCACGCTCGCTCCCCGCATCCCATCTCGACCTCAGGCCCCGCCCCCACACGCCGATTCCTACGCACCACCACCCACGTCATGAGTCTTGCTCCCCGCCACCAATCCCCGCTCCTTGCACCTCACGCAACGTGTTCTAAGCTTCACGTCTTGTTCTCCCCCCTCCGCTTCTCCGCCCCCCGCCGCCCTTTTGTCGATCCCCACGCTCCGCCACCCCCGCCATGAACCCTGCTCCCCGCCCCGTCCCGTTCGCGACTCCACGCTCTCTCCCCACATCCCATCTCCGTCTCCCATCTCGATCTCAGGCCCCGCCCCCACACGCCGATCCCCACGCACCACCACCCACGTCATGAGTCTTGCTCCCCGCCACCAATCCCCGCTCCTCGTACCCCATGCAACTTGTTTTTCCCCTCTTCTCCGCACCCCACCCTCTCACGCCGTGTCCTACGCTCCGCCCCATGTCACGTGCCCTGTACCCCACCCCGTTCCCGACTCCACGCTCGCTCCCCGGTCACCATTCCGTCTTCCATCGCGATCTCCGGCCCCGCCTCCGCGCTTCATTCTTCACTTTCCGTGCCCTGCCTTCGGTTCCCGCCTCTGCACCCCCCCCCCCCGCCACCCGCCCGATGGGACAACCGGCCTCGCCACCGCCCGTTTTCAATTACGCCTGACCAATAAGCAATAAACATGAGGTCGCCCCAGACGCTGACAAGCAACAGGGCGCACATCAACACTTAGTATTAGCCTTTTCAATTATGCTAACATTTGAGGGGTCATTTAAATAAACAACCAACAATTTCTGTAAGTTATTGTGATTAGCTAATGGCTCCCAACACGTGGAGTGTAAGAATTTCTGTTATTACGGAGCGTCAGGCGCGATGATTTAGTCGGAGGCTGCGGGTCGCGATTAACATCACAACTAAGGGGGAACAATGGCGCGATCGCGGACAGGCCAGGGCAGGGGTGCCTACGCCGCCAAGGCGACGCGCCCTCGTGCAGGCCAAGGGAGAGGGTGGGGCGAGCCAGCTCACGCGTCGTGTATATACTTTTGTGGATTTTGGGCAATTCGAAGGGGTGGGCAATGTGAAATAGGGAGGAAAGGTGTGTGTGATATTTCAACATCATTGTTTTCTGAATATGGAACCAATGATTTATGTAATTTTTGGTATAAACAATTTCACTTTTATTGGATTTTAAATTATATATTATTACGTAAGTATAATACATTATAACTAAAGTACATATTACATAATAAGTATACATTATCATATACTGTAACATGATCATATTACATAAGTATACATATTATTGTGCATAATATATTCTATTCACTGTTAATTATGAGTAATCAAATAATTTATGAAATTAAATATAGTACGTAGACTTTCAATCTTTTAAACACTATTTTTTATTGCATGTTATATTTGAAATCCTACGCGAAAGAATAATACGAATCTGGCTAACGATGCCATTGGTCAAATTGCCATTGGCTATACTCTTGCCCCCTCCGAATTCTTGATTCGCAATGAACAACCTTTGTATTTATACAATGTGGGCAGATAATGCAAAATGGATACTTGAAAATACACAATTTATTATAAGCGAACAAATTACAATGGACCCTTGATAATTTCTCTTTGATTAAATTCAAATTCTTTGATAAAAAATTTGGTCTTATTAGAATTTCCAATTGAAATGATTAAAGAATTTCTATAGTTCATAATATCGATCTTTTCTTCCGGACATTTTCAATTCCGATCATTAAAAATATCAACAACTGATGTCCTGAATTTATAGGTGTGATGGATTTCAACAAACTTTTGTTAATATTTCTTAAAATATATCGTACATATATAAAATCAAAAGACACAAAATAAAAATTATTATTCATGAAATCTTATGGTCTTTACATATTTGAGCATATGTGTAACATTTCCGTCCGTCTGGTCAGCTTGGACGTATCAAGTAGTACCAGTAAGTCCAAGTAAGCGGAGTCGAAAGTTACAGGTTTGGATCTCAGGTGTCATGGATTTACTCACCACATGGTTGTGATGTAGTTAAGGACTTGTAACACCATTCATAACGTCTGAATAATCAGACGATCCATAAGCATTCATTTGTCATCATCATTTACTCCCCATGACCACCCGCTCTCCTGCATACAGTCCAAGGAAAAGGTCATCCACCATTCTGAACCCTTGTCCTGAAACAGACATGAAGGGGTAAGCCTCACCCGCACCTACACCCAGAAATGAACGTGGTCCTCATCGCATATTTCGAACTTTGAAGTCTTAGTAGACTTTGTTAGGTCTATTCACAGTGCCACGTGAACTGATGTCTTGTAACGAACGACGCGATGTTTGACATTCGATATATTAAATTCAACCTTTTTTTTATACACAACTATTGTCACCAATGTTGGGGATAAATCAACATTCTCTTAGTTGGTGTAAGTATTAATGACGTGTGCAGTCAATTCAATAGAAAGAAGTTTTCAATGATTTTAGTAGCGCAATCATCAAATAAATAAAAAATACAAACTAAAATTATTATATTATTATTTGTAAAAATCATTAAAAATAATTTACTCTTGTGCAAATATTTTAGGAAAATACAATCTAGTAATAGTGCACATATTATTAAAACGGCCATTTCGCTTTCTGTTACCGAGTTTGTTAAAAACATGTTTTGAAAATATTTATGTATATTATTTTTTCAGAGGTGATCGCTAAATGTAATATTGTACAATACTTTTTATTGTCACTGTTTAAATATAGTTAGAAAGAATTAACATATAAGAGACTTGCTTCCTGGTATTGACACCAGTAGGACAGAGTACAGAGGGAGAAATAATGACATACCTATTTTGCGTATTCAACAAAAGGCATATTTAGTTAGAGTATGAACACATTTTTCCCATAAACAATGTTATTTTGTTCAATAGCAACTATTGAAATTGAACAGGTAGAAATAAAAATTTTAAAAAATAACATTTATACACTAGGATTACGAACATACTGCTTAAATGTTACCACACCGCCTAAACTGTTGTGTTTATTATTAAAAATAACAAATTGCAGAATGAAGATACATATTAAAAGAAATTGATTAGAAACCTAATTTCAAGTAGAACTTAATATGATAATATTTATCCAAAGTAAACTATATGTGTTTTATTTCAACCTTAAGTGTTTATCAAAATCGGTTTGTTAATATACTCACAATTTCAGAATAGAGACTACAGTTTTTCTTGTAACAATAAGTACAAAGATTTCAGTGAATTTTCATCATCTTACTTTAGGATTCCTGAGTGTCAGTATATTTTTCTCACTTCTAGTAGGTTGTGTGAATTTTCAAACCTGGTATTCGATAATAGCAAGGCGGAAATTCATGTCTGGAATATTACTTAAAACCTTTGTGTTAATAATTTTTCTTTCTTATCTTTTCTATTATATAACCCAGAATATTTATAGGTGGAAATCGTAAAGATATTTTAATTTCGTTACACGTTCGTTCCTAGTTAGTCTGTGGCTTATCTCAAATGAAATTCTGCAGACCAGTGTTCTCTGGTGTTTATTGCGGGTTCGCAGTTCAGAAGCGTAAATAGTTGAAGATATAACAATGTAATGCGTATTGCAGCAAATTCAAACAAACGACCTAATCTAAATAGCTCCGCTGAGATCGACTGTGGGAGTTTATCCCACACACTCCCGAGACCCCCAGATGTGGACTTTTGAATGTCAGTGATGCGCGTGAAGTAGTGTGATCTATATTATCTCCTATTGCTCTGTATTTTTTATCTTTAACGTTTACCATCATTTTTGTTAACCGTAGTCTCAGAGAAGTGTAGTGTAAAAATATTGGTGAAGAGATGTTTTGTCATTAAACACAAGTGCATAATGTAGGCAATGTGAATCTCCGTGTCTGTATATGAGTTGGACCCTCACATCTCACATTGATGACGAGACTTCGGCGGACGCGAACGGTGAAACGTATGATTCATGCGGATGTGGACACAGAGGGAAGTCTAATGAAACGTTGAACCATAAAAGTTTATAAAAACAACAAAATCGTGTCAAACACAGAATAAAAGAGGGGTCTAAAGAGAGGACTTCTCAGAGGTATTTCGTAGCGTTTTGCGCAAAGGCGAGCGAAGAAAGTCAATGTTATCGTATCTTTCAAATAAAAAGTAAACATCCTCAATTTTTTCTAATCCATGATCATCACCCTACGCAACCCACCACATCAGAGGACAGTTTCCCTTGAATTTTGGTTGTCTGGTTATTGATTCCGGACGCGTCAAGTGCTAAGGTCATCAGTCCCGTTAGTGTAGTGCAAGTGTCTTAATCGCGAGAAGTGGTGGTGATCTTCACCCATGGATGGCGAAATCCGACGTCTACCTTCATGGCGGCTTGCCCGTTTTCCCAACAAAGTATCTCACACCCATGGGACACAGCCCAAGCTCTAAGCTACTGCCTAGACTCCCGACATGTGTGGTAGTGTAGTGCATAAAATTGTGTGTAAGTAAAGGGTGAGGAAACGACATAGAAGAGGAAGGAAAGATCACGCGCGATCCGGTGCCCATTTGTTAGGGTACAGATCCGGTATTCGCCTGATGTTGATGGAAGAAATCGAGGAAACTACAGATCAGAGTTGCGTCCGCTAGAATTCTCTGCCACACAGCGGCTGAACTCGACCTCTGCGACCCCCAACGTCTGCGCATCGAGAAGTAAAAAGAGTTAGTGAGAGGCTAATCACAAGGGACGAAGTTAGTGCCCAAGCATTAGAAACTACTCTATCTGATATTGAAACATTTAGGGGACTTTTTTCAACAGATGTTACGTGAATAAATACAACCACATGAAAAAGGAATTTCCTATTCATAGGCTTATGTATGTTATTATACGATTCTTTCAATATTTTGAAACTTGCATTGTGTAGATTTCTCATGTTACTAAATTAGTGTAATAAACGTACAACGAATGAAGCCTTCCTACTGCTCATTCCTATGGAAAATACCTGTAGTTGAAAACTTTTTGATGCTATTGATACAACGATTGATCTTCATTTGATTTCTCCTCCCAACTCTGACAAAGAACACACGCGGAGTAACGATTACAAGGATAAAGAAAGTGTGAGACCAGGAGATAGGTAGGATGAAAAGAAAGAAGCAACACGCGCAATACGAAATAAAGTCGTGGTCACGTTCGAAAGAAACGAAAAAGAGGAACACTTCGTTTGTATAATCCAGCTCATGAAGAACCATTTATGTTTTCGGATCCGTGTAACCACATGGCGGACCGGAATTAAGGAGCGCCTAGAAAGTCGAAAATGTAAATGAAGCAACTGCTAAAGACATCCTTGAAGTGTTTCTCATCGTTACGAGCCTTGTAAATACAGCCCGCGATGCCAGCGCTCCTCGCGACCGTAGCCTTTTTCTCCCCCATCCCCAGCGCACATCTCGTTTCTTCTCCAAATGACGCCTACTTATTTCTAATTTAAAACGGCTTCGTGACCATCGTAATACCACCGAAAATGAGCACTAATCACTGGAATTAGATTTTGGCCGAGCGCGGAGAAACGCAGAAACACATTCAATAACGTATCTCGAGCCGAGGCGAGTTCTCAATAATCAATCACTCCATCTGAATTAAGGCGATCACGATAGCATGATATGTAAATACGTCATCAACGAGGCGTCCAGGGCTGGCGAAGGCTTTCAGAGGAATAGGCACACGTAGACAATTGAGGCAGCGGACATTGTTAATACGCTACGGGTCATTCGAATATTTGAGACCGCCTGAGTATAGTACAAATGCCACTGTCTCTGCAGCGACTTTGACTGAAATGTCCTAGTATTCAACGTTCGAGTCCCGTCGGTGAGGAATTTTTGACACTTGCTAGATAGCTAGCTTTAAGCTAGGTAGATACTAGTCGTAACGAATTCAGTCGCTGTCTGGAGGAGAATTCTAGCTGCCGGCGGCTCTGAATAGTTGTTCCCTGTTGTTTCTCCGATCAATATCAAATGGATGCCAGAGCAGTACCCTAACAAACGTGCCAGGGATCACGCACAATATTCCCTTCCTCTTCCTCGCCCTATCCTCACCCCTTACTTACACACACTTACGCGTACATGCACTACACAACGACACAAGCCGGGAGACCAATCGGGTGCTTAGAGCTTGTCCTGACTGGGGCGGTGCCCCGCTGGTGGGAGACACCTGATACCGCGAGCCGACGTGTAGGACAGCGCCGGATCTCACCATTCAGTGGTGAAATAATACTGCCTCTTTTCTGATGATTTATTCAATAAACTAACCGGGCTAATGGCCACACCAGTTGATGTGCCCGGAACCATTAATCAATCAATCGAACCCTTGGATAACTAAAAAAGGGTTTCCTGCTGACAATAATAATAATAATAATAATAATAATAATAATAATATCTTTATTAATGGCGATTTAATCACATTTAAATAGATATTAATTAAAAATAAACTTTTAGAATAAGTAACACCATATTAAAATGAGCAACGGCAGCTCTCGGTCAGACAGGACGATGCTTCGCGGAGTACGTAACAAAGTTAACGTGTCCCATACTCTAAGCTTTGAGGTGTACGCTGTTTCCCTGGGACGTCTCCTTAAGTAGCTTTCTCTTCATTCGTTTTACACCCGAGAAGACGGAACAAGTGAGGCCTTCAAATGGAAAGCTCAAACGGAAAGGGGATTATGTTTCCTCAAAAGATAACGGATTGAGGGATATATTTGTGAATGTATGAAATAATATAAACAGTTAATGTTATTACATTTGTTAGGATACTAATAATTTTAACAATTTTACTTTCTGGCCGACCGTTACCGCAGTATAGAGAAGGTATGTAATGGTGCGGGAGTCACCGGCGATTTTTCGGCAGAAAAATATATTGCCGAGTTCGAAAAAATTGGATACATCTTGTTCTTATATGTAGTCTAACGTCCGTCAGTCTTCCTGACCGTCTATTAGTCCGTCCGCCTGTCCGTCTGTCTGTACGTCTGTCTGTCCGACTCTGTGTTCGACTGTCAGTCCGTCTGTCTGTCTGCTTGTCCATCTGTCTCTTTGTCCGTCTGTCCGTCTATCTATCTGTCCGTCTGACTGTCCATCTCGCTGTCCTTCTCGTTGTCAGCCAATGAAATTTCAATATTTTAAAAATGTTTTCAAAAAGGGATGTAAATTTTTTGATTGAACCTTTCTCTCGAATAGAGGGAAGAACCCTTTAAAAACGACGTGGGTTTGATTTTCTTTGAAACCCCTGTATTTTCAAAAATTGTTTTAGTTCAATTTTTTTTCGGCGTCTTCCTTCAACTACAATATTAAAGATGGTTTTTTAAAAATAAAATCTTGTTTTCAAAGACAGTTATTGAAATAAAATGACTACACACTTATGACTACACGTGTTAGAAGCTAAAGCTTTACCCACTTTTAGTTATCAGGGTTCGTCACCTGCAATACGAGTTTTTCGGTCGGAAAATCGCTGATTCCTTCCGAAGCATTGCAATACATTCTCTTTACGACTTACGTAGTAAGTCGAGAAAATAAAAATATTACGAGTGTCTTATTACGTAATGTTATTTAGGAAGACAATTTAATGATACACTTTAAAACTACTTGTCAGTGATAATTTTTTTGGAAAATCCTGGATTTTACGTTTTACAATTTTTTTTATCTTTTGCGCAACGGTAAAACTAAACATCTGTGATTGTATAATACATTGAATGGTGTTTTTACACCAATGATAATAACATAGCAATTCTTTTATAAACTCCCAGAAACATCCGTTCTGATGGCCATTGCTCCGGATACGACGATAAAAAGTAAACATGACACATAAAAATATGGAAACAACAGCGGTTGAAGAAAAAACTTATCGTTATGCATTAGCAGCCTAATGTACTTGATTAAGGTTCTCAACTTTGTATGGGTGAGATAGTCAGAAATTGATAGGAAGAGAGATGGAGAGAGAATAAAAGAGACTGCCAGAGTCAGAGAGAGAGAGAGAGAGAGAGAGAGAGTTGAGAGTGTCAATGATGGAGTCAGAAAGGAGGAGTCAGAGAGAGAGGGAGAGAGAGAGAAGGAGAGAGAAAGAGAGTGGGAGAGAGTGAAAAAGAGAGTGAGAAAGAGAGAGAGAGTGATATATATATATCTATATATATATATATAGATATATAGATATATAGTAGGGAGGGAGACAGTTGAGCGTAAAATCGGTCTTATTCCTTAACGTGTTCCCACAGATCAATCAACTCCGTCGGTGCGAGATCAGAGAATCAAGCGGAGAACGACAGATTGACACTCACGAATGAGAGTTTTCATAGTTTGATTGGCTGTCATTCTGTGGGTTGAACTTTATGGTTTAATTTCGTAATAATGGCTTGCTTTAATTCGTTACGTTTAGAGAAGTTTGTTTTAGTAAAGAGACAGCTTGGAAATTTCTCCAAAACGTAATCATTTTTTCCAACCATCAAAATTTCTACCAATTGTGCACAGAGAATGAAATAATAAATCGTTACCATTCAATGAATATTACTGTGTGTATAAACATAAGTTATGTCTTTCTCCGATTTGCAACACTCAAATACAGACATTATTGTACATAAAGCCATGAAGAAACATAGGAGTATTTTTTTGCTAACAAAGTGCTCGGCAACAAAGTATTTTTGTATAAAAGGCGTTGGAAATCGGCATTGCGTAGTCTCAAGATTGCTTTTTAATAATAGCGGATATCAAAGGTTGGAGACTCGACGCACTCTTGGAGACGCGTAGCGAAGCGTCAACTGGACCTTAGATGTGTTAGATCATAAAATGCCCTTCCGTTCGCGGGTGTACCATTTTCCCGTGGTAGTGAATCGGATCCTTAATGTGGAACAAGATAAGGATAAGAACAAGAGATAAGAGTGAATGTAGATTGTAGTTAGATCTACTGCCGAGAGACATATAGAAAGAAAAAAAGGGAAAAAAGAAAAAGAATAAGGAAAAGGAAAAGCAAAATGAAGGAAGAGAAAAAAAACATTGCACTCGGTCCGTGGCCGTTTGTGCAGGCACTACTCCGCCATTCACCTGCTGTTGATCAGAGTAGCAGATCGCTAAAATTCTCCTCCAAACAGCGCCTGAATTCAACCTAGGTATCTAGCTAGTGTGGAAAAGCCTGGCACCATCTGGATTCGAACCCTAGAACCTTCCGGTCAGAGGTACTGTAGTGACATCAATTGATGCCCTGAACCATCTAAGTTGGCATTTGCATTATTGATTTAATAAAATACAAATGGACTTCATTAGGATTGCTTCGTTGACAACTTCGTACTGAGTAGGATGCTGCGTACAATATATTCGTTATTTTCCCTTACACTCAATGATACGGGCATCTCCAATTTAAAGAAAACTCTCAGAAGCATTCAGTCGACATTCGTCCCTTGAAAATACATTTCATTCGCTCATATTGTGCGAAATATTAATTTTTGTGCTAGGCAAGAAGTGAATTGATTTTGAATACTAAATACTCTTTGCCTAAATCACATCTCCATTTCTAAGCGATTTCCAATATACATTTTCTATTATTAATAGTGTCAACGAACAAACCGACATTCGTGTTAGTAAAACATGCTCCGAGGCTTTCTGTGCATGACAGGAACACAACCAGGCAGCAGAGATGCATCTATTGTGGCGCAAATGTACTTCCGGCTTACATAATGAGGCACAAATACAGCGAGAAGTGCAACTGACCGTTCTTCCGGTCTACGGTGGACTGCATATGGATGCAATAGCGACAAACTTTATGTCATTTATTATTACTTCAGCATGTATTTAAAAGACTTGAGGAAAAGCTATTGAAATGCATTTTTTTCATTTTAAATATGTTTAAAACATTTCAATACTGTCATAAAAATATATTGCAAATTTCTGCTCAGTTCAATAAGATGGTTATATTCGTAAATATTATGATGTTATTCTCATTGAGAGTGTTGGCGAGAGAGAAATTTTGTGTCTTCTAGATGATCTCCCATTTCCAAACATCTGTGATAGTTTTTGCTTTGGCTTCCACTGTATGAAATATTGTAATAGTAATAGATGAAAACTGAATGATGATAGAAAAATTAGAGATGGGGGGGTGTTGAGTTACACTATGTGAATGGTATGAGAAACCGACTATCAATGTAGTTTCGTTAGGTGGAGGAATGGAAAAACCACTTCACCTATAAATGTGACACCTATAAGTGTGGCACATTATATCGAATGCACTTAAAAATAGCTACTGGTTTTAAAACGCCTGTATGATCTCCCAATTGTTCCTTCTACATATTCTCCTGCACTCGCGACTTTGTGGCAGAACTAAGAGTATACTGGATTCCTTGTTCTGCGACGCAAAGAAGGGCGTTTCATTTTCTTTGCCGAATATCGTCTTTTGGTCGTGACATAGCATGCCGTTCTAAGCGAAACCAAGAGGCCATTGTAATGGCAACCATATCGCATCTTGTTGGAAAGTGAAGTGGTCGAGACGAACCTGTGACGTATGTTACGGCCTGGTTTGTCACAATTCAGAGCTACTTAAAACGCATCAATGACTGCAGCACCACGCTACCAGTACCACTCCTCTCCCTAGGTGTCTCTAGTAACATTAACTACGTACGTATGTAGTAATGAGAAAGTATTGTAACGCTGTAGCTCAAAGAACGCATTTTTCGTCAGAAAACTGGTTTTGTGTGGCCCTGATATCGAAAAAGTTGATAAATGTTGTTGCTAAATGTAGTAAATTACTTCCTCTAACAATATGTGTAGTCAGCATCCACATTTTGCCAGTTCTTGATACCAAAAATTTCGTGTACAGCAAAACGTCTTTCTGTCTCTATGTATGTCTCTCCGTCTGTTGTGTTTACCTCTACCTGCGGTCAAAACAAGGACCTAAAAAATTCCGAAGATTTTCTCCAAAATTGACATTCCTCGTTCGATCTGGCCGAACTCAAGTCCCTACGATTTTCAAACGGATATTTTAATGTTTGAGGATACTTTTCTTGAAAATTTAACAATATTTTGAAAATTTCTAAAAAATGGCTCTAAATTTTTGAAAATAATATTTTTGTCGGATAGACCAGAGTACACTTATTGATGCAGGTCTCATTTCGTTGAACTCTCAATTTTTGAAAATAACAAAAGTTTCAAAAACTGCCAGAAAGTACGTACTGTTGTAGCACCACTAGTTGAAATTTTCACAAGAACGTCGAACACACTAAATTTAGTTCATGAATACATTTGATGGAAATCTTTTATTTTGTTCCTTACATTTTACGCAAGCACATTTTAAATTATATTCTTAATTATCGTATTAAAAATTATCTTCAAAATATTCAGTGTTTTTGGAAAAATTAATGATTAGTTTGTAGCCTAAAATAGCAAATTGTGAATAGCATGTCACCCAAACGGTGCCCATGAGCCGCCGCTGCCAACCACAGCACAACCAAGTTTTAAAAAAAAAAAATTTCAATGTACTGTCCAGCTCTTAAAGCATCAACTGACGTCACTGCAGTGCCTTTTGTCCAGGAGTTCCTTTGTTCGAGTCCCGTCGGCAGCAGGTTCTTCGATACTAGCTTGTCAGCTAGGTCGAATTCAGTCGCTGTCTGGAGAATTTTAGTGGCCGACTGCTCTGATCGGTAGTTTTCCGTGGTTTCTCCGATCAACACCAGGCGAATGCCGGAGCAGTACCCTACCAAACGGGCCACGGACCGCGCGCGATCTGTCCCTCCTCTTCCTTGTCCTATCCTCAGCCCTTACACACACACTTACACTAACATGCACTACACTACCACACATGGCGGGAGACCGGTCGGGGATTTACAACTTGTTCCGGCTGGGGCGGTGCCCCGCTGGTGGGAGATACCTGGTTGAGGAAAACCTCTCTAGTCGACGGTAGGTCGGCGCCAGATCTCGCCATCCAGTGGGGGAAGATCATCGCCACATCCTAATGTCCTCAGTAGTTGACGCGTCAGAATTTCAATCAATCAATCATTTACTTATATATTCATCCAGGGAAGTTTATTCTCGGGAAGTTTTCCTCATTGCATTACTGAGTATTTATGTGTGTGGTAAATGCTTTAATTCATCGTTTAGAACTACTTTTTGCTAAGTATTTGAGGTGTTTAAAAGGTGGCGTCATTGAGGCATCCGGTATGCAAAGCGTTATCCGGGAAGAGGTGTGGGTGACGGAAGGTCTTGTCCTAATTTGAAAATGGGCGTTGAAGGGGAAGAATGAAGATAGGAAAAGAAAGCAAGCGTTTGGAGAAATATGTGTTTACTGAAAGTATTTATGAGAAAGTCTGAATGTAGTTGGGACTTGCGGACGTACCATGGTGCAAAACCACTTTTTGAAAACAGGGAAGTTCCAAGTCCCGGAATCTCCAAGACAGGCAAGTGCATAATTATCTTACATGTTTCGCCTAGTAAATGTTGTTTAGAATGTGAACTTGTTACTTTGTAACAAATGTATTTAATAACGTAAATGTTGACTATTACTTTGAACATATTTATAGCGCAACAAGGGCGTCCGTGATGAACCTGCTCCGAGTAAGTTGCGTTAATGATATTCCCTGTTCTCAGAAAGACGGCCGTTGGCAGTAATGAGACCTGTCGATAGCTCTACGATTCAAGTGCAGTTGGGACTAAATCCTCAATACAGTGTCGGAAACTACTGTATTTCTGGTCACACCCAACTTATGAAACCATTAATCCGACACCAGTCGCTTGATGTAATTATGCTTTCCTCGTCGCCCAGACTTTATCCACCGTGGAAGAAGTCATCATGTAATAACGACTTAACTAGTCTTTTGTTAGCATTAACAAGATGCGACTCGTAACCTAATGAGAAATCAGCGTACATTGATTAAAAATAAGAAATCTCAATAAGTTCGAGTTGAAGAAATATTGATGAGTGTTTAGTGCAAATGAAAGTACAAATGTGAAATGTTTTTAAAAGATGTAGAACATTAGTTAGTTACATTAGTCAACCTTATGTGGACATAGCAGTTTTGAAGGCAACACTCCAGGCAGGTGTTGAGCGCCAACATGGGATGAACTCGTCTGCGATGCGTCACCCGAAGACAGGGCTGCCAAACCGGAAGAGGCGTGGAGTCGATAGGCGCTAGAACATAATTGCGCATCAGAATTATACGATCCCCTCAGTACTCTGTAATAACACGATATGCCAATACAACGAGTCACCAGCGAACTAGCGACCTAAAAAGTTATCTCCTTGACTTGTCACGCGTAAACACACGTCAGTTTGATGATTTTCCCGTCGTATTCGGACATTACATAGTTAATTACACTGGACATCCATTATCTCGTCCGACCTTTCACTGGACGTATGATTTTACGAAAGTTGACGAGTGGGTCGCTCCATATGAGAGCATTTAGGAGCAGGTTTTCTCGCATTCATTAGGATAAGATGAATAGTCATTTTGAAAATTTAAGTCGGTTTCTTCGGCCGTCGGCGTTGCAAGCCCTTACGGGATAACGCTGCCCTGTCATATATCAAAATTAGCATACAACCTGTTCGCATGCTTGCCATGATACGCTGTTAAATGAGACCACGTCTTACGTTGTTTGGGTTACGTGTTTTTCTTAGAGTCTAACTCGCAACTTTTTATACCACTGGAAAGTTTCAAAGAAAAAAATAATATAAAGATTATGAATGCATTCGGAAGTGACACACTGCTGAAAAGTTTGGTATAGTGCTGACCGGCAGTTAACAAATTTCTCGAATTATTTCTTAATTTGGACTTCATTGAACCCGACTTATTGGTCTTTTATTTGAAAGGAATTAGCGTAGTAAATCGATGAGAGGGATATGCGTACATATTCTGCATTAAAAATTGCTAACACACCTATGACAGTACTTTTAAAATCGTTGTGCTTTGAAACTTCAGCCACATAGGTCACCTTACGAACTTCAGGGTAGTAGTTTCATGTGGATTATGAATTTAAAGATAAGTTAATTGACTGGATTTAAAAATTATAAATACCGCGGAAATATCCATAATTCGTTCACTGAATGGGTTACTGAGAGAAGCGTATTAATTCAAGAATCAAGATTCAGTCAAGCACATTTAATTATTCACCAACTTTTCTTCAACTTAATGGATTAAAAGGGGTTTTACTCATGAGGGAAAATTCATTAAACTCATAATATATCAGATATAGCAATGGATTGTTTCCTTTCAATATTTTACTATAAAGGAAAATATACTAGAACACAAATAAGCAATTAACAATTCACATGCATCATTCCAAATAAAACACCAGGTGGCGTTTTTTACGAAATACGAATTTTCAATTTTCAATCAAAAATAGAAAACTATTGAATGGTTAACCAAATTTCAGATTGCTGAATACAAGAACTTATATTTAGTACGTCTTCACATCAGACTTTATTTTCCCAGACTTAACCGGTAAAGCTCAAAAAATTTAAAGCAAGTCACTACAAGGTGGGCGAGTATGCCGGCGACTAGGCGAGCTAGTAGGCGGGCTAGTAGGCGGGCGAGTAGACGAGTGAGTAGGCGTACGAGTAGGCGGAAAAGTAGACGGGTGTGTCGGCGGGTGTGTAGGTGGGAGAATAGATGGGATAGTAGAGGGGTGTGATAAGGCGGGTGAATAGGCACGCGAATAGGCAGGCGAGTAAGGGTTCGTTGAAGCGGGCAATTTGGAGGGCGAGTAGGCGGGAAGTAGACGAGCGAGTCGGCGAGTAGACTGGTCAGTAGGGGGTAAGACTGGCGAGTAGACTGGTAAGCGGTCAAGTAGGGGGCAAGATGGCAGACGAGCAGGCGGACGAGAAGGCGAGCGAGTCGGTGAGCGAGTAGGAGACTAGAAGGCAGGCGAGTAAACGGTCGAGGAGGGCGAATAGGCAGGCGAGTAGAAGAGCAAATAGACCAGCGAGTAGGCGGGCGAACAACCGGGGGAGTACCCGCACGGGTAGCTGCCCGAACACCGCAGATAGTAGCGGCCGGGCGGGGAACGTCCGTGTTTCCGAAAGGCGTTTTCCTCTCGCCCCAAACGACGCCGGGCGCGCGGCGGGGCGAGGGCTGCCCAAGTGGGTTAACGGCGGCGTCACGACGCCCAGGCACGAGGCGTCGACGCCGAGCGCTTCCGCGCGGCCCCGGGGCGCCCGGGGCTCCCGCGCCCGACGCCTCCCCGCCCTCTGTTTACTCGCCTTTCACCGGGTGCCACTCCGCCGCGATGAATCTCAACGCTTAGCTTCGCAGGAGCCCAGCCGATCATGCTTATTTCGAACCACGAGTAACTCACATAGTTAATGCCTTATTTTACGTGGCGAGACTCGGGCCATCAGGCCCGCTCTTCCGTCTAACCACGCTAATTTCGCTACGCTCCTTTCACCACCTAGCAGAGAAAGAAGATATTATCTTGGGCGACCAAACAGGCAGATCTCAATTTCGCTCAGAGGCTTCATTTAGGCTTGAGGATCTTTTACATGCAGTAAATCTACTACGTGGGACAGCCGGCTTTACTTCCCCTCCGAAGGAAGACGTACGAAGGATTTTTTCGCCCTTAAAAATCCACGGCTTCGATCGGGTAAACTCGGGTACAACAGTCCGATACGCTAACCGTTATACCACCGAATCCGCATAATCATATAATCCACATACTGCGTCGTTTGCACGAGATATCTGAGCGCCCAAACACTGTTACGATGCATGTGCTTCTTCCGGACACTAACGGTTGTCGGGTGCTCAGATATCATGTGGAGTCTACAAACCACACTCTTGATTAGCACCTCTGTTGCTGTGGCGAGCCTCTGTGGTACAAGAGCTCATGTAGAAGACCCCTCGGGAAGAGGTTAGTCTTGGGCTGTTATCCAGTGACAGCAAACTGATCGTCTAAATTGGTGAAGTCGGTAGGAATCCCACTTGAATGATATGTATACTAGATTATCAAAGATACAAGGGCACATCCCATCAGCACTTTTACTTGCATAAGTTAACTTTACTGAACATAATCCTGAAGAAATCAATGTTTTTGTCAAACACTTGCGCCAATAAAAGAATCAATGTTCAATTTTATGCCTCCTCAAGTTATTTATAAATTTATAACATCTGATGACGATGAGTGACATACTATTTTCTGAGTATAGGCGAAGGAGAAGACATTATTCATTCCCTTACCCAGGAAGGTCTCCTATTCCATTTGAATGCTTCTAGGGGTGCTCTTTAAGGGTTGATGATGATAAAGGATGAACTATTCTGAATGAGATGATGTTCAGATGTGATATACGGAGGTATCAGAAGCCAACCACTCCCATGAACCCACACCCCACCCCACCCCATAGCCATGAACATGCCTATGCTTCACGGGCCTCGAACCCGAAAACTTACACGCAACTCCAAACTCCTACGACAACGAAGAGCTGCATCCAGTGATTTGCCCTGCCTTGGCATTGCTACTCGCTGTCGCACGCCCATTCAGTCGCCCGCCGGGCGGGGCGCGCCGGCCACGCCCCTCCGCACCCCGCCCCGCCCCGCCCCTCGCCCCCACCCGCCCCGCACCTCGCAGGTGGCGGCGGGCGCCCGCAATAAAACCATTCCCGGCCCCGGCTACAATTCGAAACAATCGATAAGTCCGTATCCAGAGGGAATCGACACTCGAGAATAGCTCCATAAATATGGTGGCCATCAATAATAAAAAGTGTTCATCCTAACGACCCAACCCAACGACCAGGCGCTGCGTACCCATACGTATGCATACACACCCTATTAATTTGAGCGTTTTATCAGCTCTTAAGATCAGTCGTAAATTATATTAAACATATCGATTTGACAATTGTTGGTTTTTATAAGTAGACGTGCTACACGAAAAAAAAGTTTTCCCTTTCAGCAATTACTTTTGGATGGGAGCGGGCCCACAAAACAACGCGGAGGAGGTGACGTTATCTGATGCTTCGCGGTGAACTGACAGTCAAATTAAGGAGCCGCGTCGGAGCGCGAGACCGCCCGCCTCATCCCGCCACGCCTCATCTCGGCGGCACCACGCCTCCCCGCCCCGCCCCGCCTCTCCTTGCCTGACGCCTCCCCGCGCCATGCTCCGTCCCACCTCATGCCCCCATGCTCACCGCCGCTTCAGTCCATTGTGCACATCGCCGCTCCGCCCCTCTCCGTTCCGCTCAGCCCTGTTCCTCTCCTCGCCTCGCGTCACCACACCTCCCCGCATCCCCGCTCCTCCCCCCCCCACCGTTCCGCTCGGCACTGATCTGCCCGCTCCGTCTCACCCCATCCCCCCATGCTCACCCACGCTTCAGTCCATTGTGCACATCCCCGCACCGCCCTCCCCTCCGTTCCGCTCTGCACTGATCTGCCCGGTCCGTCCCTCCTCGTCCCCCATGCTCACCTCCGACTCAGTCCATTGTGCACATCCCTGCTCCTCCCCCTTCTGTTCCGCTCTGCCCTGATCTGCCTGCTCCGTCCCGCCCCATCGGAGCCATGCTCACCTCCGCTTCAGTCCATTGTGTACATCCCTGCTCCGCCCCCCTCCGTTCCGCTCCGCCCTGTTCCTCTCCTCGCCTCACCTCCACCGCAACACCCTCCCCGCCCCGCCTCGTTCCGCCCAGCCCCATCCCTCTACGTTCAGCGCCACCCGCCTCCCCACCGTTCTACCCTGCCCCACCCCGCGTCCCACATATCCTCCGACCCGCTCTACCTTGCTTCGTTTTGCTCTGCTCTGCCCCGCCCATTCCCCTATTCCTACCATCGTGCACCGTGCTCGTCCCCGCTCTGCCTCCCCACCGTTCCGCTCTTTTCCTGCTCCGCCCTGCACCGTCCCCCCTTTCGTTTCAGTCCACTGTGCACTTCCACGCTTCGCCTCTCTTTTGTCCCGCTCCGTCACGTTCCGCCTTGCCCCACCCCGTGCAACGCAGTTTAAATCTGCTGTGCACATTCCCGCTCCGCCCCCCTGCATCCCGCTCTGCACTGCTCCGCTCCGCTCCTCTCCGTCCTGCTCCAGCCCGCTCCGCTCCGCACGTCCTTGTTCCGCTCCTCGTCGTCACAGCCCGTCATCGTCCGTCCCATTTCGGGGGGAGAGAAGACAGAAGAAGGCGGAGGGTTGAGGAGAAGGACGAGAAGTGAGGAGAAGAAAGGAGAAGAAAGGAGAAGAGAGGATAAGATAGGAGAAGATAGGACAAGAGAGGAGATGAGAGGAGACGAGGGGAGAAGAGAGCAGAAGAGAGGAGAGGAGAGCAGAAGAAAGGAAAGGAGAGATGGGAAGAAAGCAGAAGAGAGGAGAAGAGAGCAGAAGAGATGAGAAGAGAGTAGAAGAAAGGAGAAGAGAGATGAGAAGAGAGGAGAAGAGATCAGAAGGGAGGAGAAGAGAGCAGAAGAGAGGAGAGAGCAGAAACGAGTAGATGACAGGAGAAGAGAGCAGAAGTAAGGAAAGGAAAGAGGAGAAGAGAACAGAAGAGAGGAGAAGAGAGCAGAAGAAAAGAGAGGATAGAAGAGAAGGGAGGAGAAGAGAGCAGAAGAGAGCAGATGAGATGAGAAGAGAGCAGGAGAGAAAAGAGAGCAGAAGAGAGGAGAGGAGGAGGGAGGAGCGTCGGAGCGGAGGGGCGGGGGCCCGGTGAGGCGGTCGACGTGGGGCGACGCGGCTAAACAAGCAATTAGCGGCCCGTGCGACGCAGGCGAGTGGGCGGGCAGGCTGGAGCGCACGGCGCGGCGCTGTCGGAGGCGACGACCAGGCGAGCGACGCTGGAAAGTGTTGGGCGCTGATGGACAGTGTAGGACACGGCCAGGTGCAGGCTTGGAAGCGTGCTGGAGGTCGTTTAAAGTTGTCGCATGCGTGTTGTTTGAAAGTGTTGGTGGGAGTAAATTGAAAGTGGTGAATGGAAGGGCCGGGAAAGGTGGCTCAGGGCACCAACTGTTGTCACTGTAATGCCTCTGACCGGGAGGTCCTAGGTTCGAGTCTCGACGGTGACAAGATTTTGGACACTAACTACATAGTTAAGTCGAGTTTTGTCCCTGTTTGGAGGAGATTTCTAGCGGCCGGCTACTCTAATCGGAAGTTTTCTTGTTTCTCCGATCAATATCAGGCAAATGCTGGAGCAGTATCTTAGCAAACGGGACACGAACCGTGCGCGATCTTTCCTTCCCATTCCCTGTCCTATCCTACCCCTTACTTACACACATGCTTACATGCACTACACTACCACACATGCCGGTTTAGAGCTTAGAGTCGGGAGACCGGTCGGGAGCTTAGAACTTGTCCCGGCTGGGGCGGTGCCCCACTGGTGGGAGATGCCTGGTTGGGAAAACCCCGCTAACCGACGGTAAGTCGCTGCCGGAACTCGCCACCTGCCACGAGAAGATCACTGCCACCTCCAGAACAAAAAATTAAAATAAAGTAAAATAAAATAAAAAACACTACATTTACGGGACTAAGGACCTTGGCAGCTGACCCGGCCACAATAGCTAATAATCAATCATTCAATCAATGTGAATGGAAGGAGGTGCAGGTGGAAGAATTAGAATTGGTGGTGAGAGTTCAAGTAGGGGAAGGATAATTCCATCAGAGAGCTATGAAATAGTGAACTGTGGATGGCAATAGTGAGCGGTGAGTTGTGGAGATGGGCTGGCCTGAGGAATACAGTGGGCAGGATAGTGGACAAGTAATGATTGCTAATGTTGGGCGTTGGTGGGGTGGGCAACGAACGATGTTGTTGCTTTTAGTGATGATGTTGGTGGTGATTGTTGTGGGGGTGATGATTGTTGTCCTGATGGAGATTGTTCTTCTTGTGGTGATTGTAGGTAGTGGTGGTGGGATGATTGTGGTGAAAGTGGTGATAATTACCGCTAAGAGAGAAGGCCATGGGTTCGTGCTAGATTTTTGTGCGCTGTGGAAAGAGGTGGGGCAAGGAGCAGGCGATGAAAAGTGATGGTGGATGATTGTGATGGGGAGGCCGTAATGGTGTGAGGTATTTGTAAATGTGCTGAATGAGTAAGGCGGGGAAAGACAATGGTGAGTCAAGACGAATGCATGCGAAGATAGCATTGGTAGGAATCGGTTTACTTTGGCGTAAGTTCACTGATGACGATTCGTGGTATTGGTAGATGACTATGAATGGGGAATTATGCAGTTAGATTTAAAAAAGTGCGTAATTGATACTTCCACATTACAATGACATTTCCATAGTAATCACTAGAGGAGGAATTCTATGACCTAAAAATGTATAAAATACGTATGGATTTTTGACCTAAAAAGTAACAATATGACCTACAAAATTCAAAATTTGAGTTAATGAATAGCATTATTTATTACTTTATTTGCTTGCAGAAACACTTATATTACAATTGTTGTAGGCTGCAATAAACGGTCAAAAATTTTTAATTTTTCGAAATCCTGAACTTAAAAATCAACTGATCGACCTGAATAATGAAAGAGTTCATTAAGTATCACTCAATATCAGGATTGATGCAATTTATTACCACAAGCATTTTAATGTTGTTAAATGAGAATCCTCTACCATTGTCGCTGAGCATCGTCTTGTACTGAGAGAAACTCATTTCGGCATTACATATTGAATGTACTTGGATGGCCGTACTTGAATAGAGTTAAATCTCTTGGAGAAAATTCCTGAAAATCTGCAGATGAAGTGTTTCTACAAAGAATGTCACTCATTTAATCGGATATAGTGAACATTCGTTTATAGTGAACTTAAGTCACTGGTTCTCTTTCACCTTCATTACAAATAATCATAAACGAATTCGGTTACAGTGAATCTGAACTCGGATTCAGAATATGAATTCGGACATAGTTGACCTACGTTTATAGTAAACTTAAGTCACTAGTCCCCTTTCACTTTCACCCAGCCCCTTTTGGATTCGGAATCTGAATTCGGACATAGCGAACCTTCGTTTATAGTGAACTTAAGTCACAGGTTCCCTTTCACTTTCATTACAAATAATCATAAGCGAATTCGGTTATAGTGAATCTAAACTTCGGCTACAGTGAACGATGGAAATACAACGTCCTGGAAATTAATTCCCTCCTGGAAAAGAATGTATCACCTCAGTGCCAAAAATTCCAACATTAGGCAGCTTGAAAAAACATTTCGTCGGCCAAAGATCATAATGGGCTACGACTGACGGCGGCGACGCGCGATAGCTTGCTTCAGTTTCAAGCTTGATGTTACTTGATATTCTGCGGAACATCGAACGTTGAGTTCAATGTAGGCGACAGGAAGCACGTGACTGCCACAGCCTGGCGATATCCGTCGTGCCGCACGGAAAAACGATCAGTTTCGTTAGCCGCTTGTGCCATCCTGCTACCGAAAGCATCTCGTATGTTATTAGTAAAAGTGCCTCCGGAGAGTGGGATGACGTTCCAACAGTGCAAGAGACATTGAAGGATGTCAAGACTGCATTATGATCCTTAGACACAGAGGACAACGCAGGATCAAGTATGGAGAGAGTACGAACTCTGTAGGAGGATCTAGAGAAATTAATACTGAAAAATGTACTAAGCAAACAATTGAAAATAATTGTTTTCAAGGCTAAATAAAAATATTTAAATTTTCAGTTTGTTCTGTTAATGTATTTTGCTGTATCTCTGTACTAATAAAATCAATCGTTATGGAGAAATTACTTTTAATTTTGATATCATCCGATATAGTGAACATAGATGTCATCCGATATAGTGAACTCTCATGTAGTGAACCAAAAATGTTAGTCCCCAGAAGTTCACTATAACCGGAGTCGACTTTAATTTGTTTTCATGTTGTTCAGGAGTGAAGTGACCGTTCAAATTAATGTGGTTCTGCCCTTCTATGATAATGACTGTGTCCTGATTGGTCAGTGTCTTCATCTCAGTGTCTAACCAAGACTATCTACAAAATAATTTTGCACTTGGTCTTGGTCTAACTCTACAGTCACGTCCGCAAACCTTCCGTTAGGTTCAGTCGAATTCAGACGGTCTGGAAGATAATTCTAGCAACCGGCTGCTCTCATCGGTAGTTTTCTGTGGTTTCCCCGTCAACACCAGGCGAATGCCAGAGCAGTACACTAACAAACGCGCCGCGGATTGCGCGTGATATTTCCTTCCTCTTACTTGTCCGATTCTCAGTCCTTATTTACACACTAAAATTTACATGCACTTCACTAACACTTACCGGCAGACCGGTCGGGAGCTTACAGCTTGTCCCGGCTGGGGCGGTGGCCGGCTATTTGGAGATACTTGGTTGAAACTCCGCTAGCCGACGGTAGGTTGGCGCCGGATCCCACCACCCAGTGAGGGAAGATCACTGCCACATCCCGTTATGAAAGCATGCATTACACTTACGGGACTAATGACCTTAGCAGTTGGCGCGCCCAGATTCACTAATCAATCAATGAATGTAAAGAACCCGAAGGATGAAGAAAGGAAGGAAGACCCGTTTAAGATGGCTAGATGACATTGAGATGGATTTAAGTACAATGGGCGAGAGAGAGTGAAGAAGAAAGACAAAAGAGAGACGCTAGTGGACATTGATCATTCGAGGCACCAAGGCTCCTTTAGGGTGACCCTTTAGGGCGACCCTCCTAGGCGACTATTTCGCGCCGTAGCACGTCAAAAAAACCCTTCGCATTTAAAAGCTTAAAGGTTGATGCAGGTCGAGAAGACATGAAATAAAACTGACCATCATCATCAAGAGAAGTGACAGTGAGAATAAAAATAACTGACATCCATAAGCGCGTCAGACATTATTGCCCGATAATTTTATTGTCGCATAGGGTGTCACATAGAAGCTACTTAAATAGTTCAAAGAGCACGTGCATAGAACTACCCAATAACTTACTATAACTGTAAACTTTGACGTAGCACCTTCTCATACCTGAGTAATTTTTCACGAATGATGACCCCAAGTAATAACTCTTCTCCGCAGGAAGAAACGTAAAGCATTTAAGTAGAAATTACACTGGACGAGGCAAGTAAGTGATGACCTCCTGTACGTTTTTTAATTTTTTAATTTTATTTACCGGACTCTTTAACAGCTGTGGTAGTTAGTCCCGTTAATGTAGGGAATGCATTATCTGGAAGGTGGCGGTATTCCTTCCCGCTGGATGTTATGATCTGGCGCAGACTAACACAGCGGTTTACAGGAGATTTCCCCTTCCAGGTATCGCCTTTAGATCATCCCGAACATGGTCCACGTTTTCGACAGGTCTCTTGACTTGTGTACCGGGTGCGGTGGCTAGTGCATCAATTGATGTCATGCAGTGCCTCTAACCGGGAGGTCCTAGATTCGAGTCCCGATAATGGCAAGATTTTCGACACTAGCTTGTCAGCTAGGTCGAATTCAGTCGCTGTCTGGAGAAGAATTCTAGCGGCCGGCTGCTCTGGTCGGTAGTTTTCCGTGGTTTCTCCGATCAACACCAGGCGTATGCCCGAGCAGTACCCTAACAAACGGCCCACGGACCACGCACAATCTTTCCTTCCTCTTCCTTGTCCTTTCCTCATCCCTTACTCACACACTTACACTAACAAGCACTACACTACCACACATGCCGGGAGACCAGTCAGGGTCTTAGAATTTGTCCTGGCTGAGGCGATGCCACGCTAGTGGGAGATGCCTCGTTCGGGAAAACCCCGCCAGTCGACGGTAGGTCGGCGCCGGATTTCGCCATCCAGGAAGGGAAGATCACCGCCACCTCCCGATGAAAAAATATGCACTACACTTACCGGAATAATGACCTCAGTAGTTGACGCGCCCAGAATCACTAACAACCAATCAATCAATCAACACTTGTGGTAGTGTGCGTTATTGAGGAGTGAGAATAGGATAAGAAAGAGGAAGAAATTATTGCGCGCAGTTCACAGCGCGTTTGTTATGGTACTTGGCATTTTCCAGGTATTGATCGGAGAAACCACGGAAAACTACCGATCAGAGCAGGCGGCTGCTAGAATTCTCCTCCAGACAGCGACTGAATTCGACCTAGCTGTGGAGCCAGTGTTGAAAATCCCACTGACGGGACTGGAACCTGAGATTCGTCCGGCCGGATCAGCGGCATTACTGGCTCCGATATAACTCAGTGATGCACGTTATTCCCGAAGGGTCGTACAGGAAACATCTAAATGCAATGAAAAACAAACATGGCCAAATGAATCTGCCGGTTGCGGCAATGAACAATGCACCGCCATTGGTCAGTCGCAAAACTAGTTTGGACGTTTCCGTTAACCGGTTTTGCAATTGCGGCCCGTGTGGATTTTTCAGACGATTCCAGTTTTTACCAGCAAGGGAGTGAACGATCAACGGATGTCTATCGTCATTTCATCCTATGATATTACTTCTCATGGTTTTCAAATTTCCCTTTTCCAAATGTTTTGTTTCCAAACTATAGTTAGTAAATTTTTATTTATTTTATTTTATTTTAACTGGCATTGACATCTATGGACATTAGCGACTACATAAAAACACATTTTACCATATTTTCATCACTTTCAAAAACAGTGCCTAAACAAAATAATACAGAAAGAATATACCTAACAGGGTACAAACACAAAAGTGTTGAAATGAAAATTGCATTATTGTACAGTATTGAAATAGATTTTGCAGAGATATATATCATTTAAGTTATTACTTAATTTACCGAATTGTAGTCCTTTTTTAAGTCGTTAACGCGCCCTAAGAAATTTTACTTCTCATGATCCAAATTTCAAACTATTATTTCAAATATTATATCGCCTCATTGACAGGACTCGTAAATTTCTTAGTATTGTAGATAAATAATGAATAAACACAACGGTTAATTGTAACGTGACAGTCTCGTGAAGATATTTTCCTGACAATTTCCTTGTCTTCCATCGCCCTTAATCCGCCGTAATAAGTTTCAGTTCTGACTTGAGTATAATCTGGTCACACCTTGTGAAGAAAATGAAAAATATGAAGAAAATGCGCATAACTGTAAACTAATATTCCACCCTCCTATTCTACCTATCAGGCATATTTCATGCTTTTTTGTTTTTATCTCTGCTGTCACTTAATAACCCCAGACGTTATTCCGAAGTAAAACGGTAGTATCGAATCAAAAATAGACAAAAATCACTCAAAAATGACTTATCTAAAATCTGTTAATATCTCTAGAAAGTTGATAGTATCTCAGAATGTGAACCAAAATATCGAAAGTCTTGGGTTGTCTCCGTTTTGTTTGAACACACTATATTTAGATTCAAATAAATATAACTAAGAAATAAAGTTGAGTTAGTATAACATACGGCTTTTATTTTAAGGAAACCCAGATGTTACCCGCCAACGAACAACAAAAACTAAAAGTTTTGGTTCTTGTGAGAGGTTGTTTCTTATGAAAAATTGTGTAACGTTTTCAAATATTTAACTCTAAGTAAAATTTATCTCCTTTAACATGTTGAGATAAGACCATTTTACAAAATAGTGCTTAAAGACTTTTTTTGAGTAAAAAGGCTTATCTGAGATAAATATAAAATACAATTAATTTTATTAAAAATATCTGTTAAATTTAAACATATTATAAAATCTATTAGAAATAAAATCTACAAAAATCTGAATCACCTACTATTTAGTATTGGTGGGACTATCGTAACCAAACGGTTTAGGGTTTGGAGACACCTTAGGTTTAGAGTTTGGACATAAATTTTGAACAGTGCAGATACCCAAAGAAAAAACGGCTAAGGAAGGGGAGGTTTCGGTTAAATAAAAAATAGGAAGAACAGGATAAGGTGTGGGGCGAGATGGCGAGTCCAGATACGGTGTTTGCGAAGGCGAGTCCGATACTCGTATATCTGCGGCTGGCACGTCCCAATCAACCCTCATTACGTATGCAAATGAATGTTAAACGATAGAAAATGCTCATCCGCTGCGACTGTTTAAACACTTCATTACACCGCAGGTCACGGCAACGTGGACCGGGCTGTGGGGGCGGAGCATTTCCCGAGTGATTTATTGTGACGGAGGCGTTGTGCACTTCGACCAGATGGCCGTTGCTCTGGGCTGAATACTTGCAACGGATGGTTTTAGAAAGAATCGCCGAATGTTTATTTATTTCTGGAGTTTTGCCAACCTTTGCTAATGATGCGATTCTTATAATATTTCAATTGGAAAGATAAATTTTCCAGCCGAACTAGTGAGCCATCTAAGAGAGGTTTATTTTATTATTATTATTATTATTATTATTATTATTATTATTATTATTATTATTATTATTATTGTTATTATTATTATTATTATTATTATTATTATTATTATTATTATTATTATTATATTCTAGACTTCCTCTGTAAGCATTAGGTACAATTAATATAGTAATAAAACTTAGGTTTGAGCAAATGTAGCTGATCTTGACAGATCTAAGAAAATGCACCAAAAAATTCATCTATTGTTCAGTTTAAGAGTTTTCACACAATATGGTGAGTGTATACGTTTAAAACTTTGTGGATGGTTATAACAATACCTTTGGATAATAATATTTTTGTAAGACCAGAAGCAAATCGATCTTATTCTCGTGGCTGATTATATTGATACTATTTCAACTTTACCCAGTTGCAACTATATTGAATATCCTCTGTCTTCTGATATTTGGATGTCATTTCTGATTCTGTATTTTTTGAAATTGATTGTTAATGGCCAGCCTATATCAATGATTAATGCGTTCTTCTCTTTTTTATGATCACTACTATATCTGGGAGTTAATAATTCACAGTTTCATTGGTGAAAATGGGTCTATCCCTCAAGAATACTAATTCATTAATTTCCAGAACAGTGGTAAAGGTGAGTATTTGAAAAATATATTATTATTATTATTATAAATATTCCCACCACGACACAAATTTAGTATCTCGCGGGACTTACTCGGCTCGGATCCTCGTCGCTTGATTTCTCTTCATTTTCAGAATCTCGAGGATTGGCCGCTCGAGGATGACCATCGTTCGGCCCTCAGAACAGAAATGAGCGCAAGATAGAGAAGGAATGATCTCGCAGGAGTCATGGTTCGTATCCTAGAGTGCCTTTCCCGTATTTACCTTAAAGTAGTCGGGGAAACTACTGCTCAGAGCAGTCGGCCTATGAATTCGCTTCCGAAGGCGCCTTAAACTCACCGCAACACAAAAATGCGTGGCACCCTTCCGGGATCGAACCGGCAATCTCCCAATCACTGGCGCGTTGGCGCCGTAAGACGTTACATTTACGCTTGCTGCTACCGATATCCATAACTTTTTAATGGTTTGAAATATTTTTGGGACGTAGCACATACTTATCTCGAAATTGGCTAGTTTAATTAGTGATGTCGGGCGCGTCACCAGCAAAAGTCATTACTCCCGTGAGTGTAGTGTATGTTTGTGTCGCGGGAGCTGGCGATGATCTTCCCCGTCTGGATGGCGAGATCCGGTGCCAGCCCACTCGTCGGCTATCGGGTCTTCCCTAACCAGGTATCTCCCACCAGCGGGGCACCACCCCAGCCACAACAAACTGTAAGCTTCCGACCGGTCTCCCTCATGTGTGGCAGTATAGTGCATGTAAATGTAATTGCAAGTGTGTGTAAGTAAGGGGGTGAGAATAGGACAAGGGGAGGAAAGATCGCGCGCGGTCCATGGCCTTTTTGTTTTTACTGCTCCGGCATTCGCCTGGTGTTGATAGGACAAACCACAGAAAACTATCGATCAGAGCAGCCGGCAGCGAGAATTCTCCTCCAGACTGTGACCGAAGTCGATCTAACAATCTAGCTAGTGTCGAAAACTCTGCCCCCCCCCAGTGAGAGGCACTGCAGTGACATCAGTTGATGCCCTTAGACACCTACGCCGATCAAAACTGTCTAGACCTGTTATCTTTTTCACGAAAATCGGAAAATTTCAGTTGTTCATTCCCTTCTCTCGTGGTAAAACGTTGAAAAACAACGTTCATATTTTTAAATATTTTATAGTCTGTTTTTGACTCTGACTCATCTGGATCATGTGATAACTATGTATTTTTCAGACGTATTTCATGAAATGTAATGCAAGAAAATATTATACCGTATTGTATTGTATTATATTATACTGTACTGCATGAAATTTAATACAAGAAAATATTGTATTGTGTTACGAAATAAATATATATTTCATGAAAACAGACTGCTTGAGTAAGTCCAATTTAAGTTGTGTTTGACATGCACTGCACGACCACAGCGTAATTTTATCAAGGAATCTTCAGACTCCAACTCTCTGTCGAGAATCCTTTCTACTCTGGAAATAAAGCTGCCCGGTTGCGCCAAACGCTGATTTCGTGTCGCAATGCGGCCATCGAAAATGGGCGAGAGGATGGAAGATTCGTTTTCGGTGGGACACCGTTCATCGTCATTCCGAATGCTTCTCCTTTCGAATCTGAAGGTAAATATTTCAACGTTCTCAGGAAAAGGTTGAGGTTTCTCAGTCCTTGTGGATATCGTAGAGATGTTAATACGTCAGTGAGTGACATTTTTGAGAACTTCGATATCTGAATATAATCACATAACGGTTTCTACAACCGTGGTGTATATTTAGAGACATAACATCTCTCAGAGTTACAAGAGAAAAACGTAGGTAGGCCTGTATTATTTAATGCCTCAAATATGTTGACATATGCATGTAGCTTCACTATGCACACGTTTTGTTGATCTCTCATTTTGCTTGTAGTGTAGGAGTAGAGCTGAGGGTGTTACTATATTGTTAGTATTGTAGAAAAATAAAATCTGCAGTTCGTTTACTGTTGTAAGTAGTTTTTCTATAACTCGGGAACAACAATGTCCAGTTTTTCAAATGTTGCTAATCTCACGCTTTTAAAATTATTATTATTATTATTATTATTATTATTATTATTATTATTATTATTATTATTATTATTATTATTATTTTAACTTTTATTCAGCTTTCAACAATTTATCGTTAAAATGCAGGGATGGGATTCTGGTACCCAAGAAAACAGGCGCAGATAATCTTCTTCCCCATACGTCGTATAGACTTACTGTTTCTTTGACCAAATAAATAAATAAAATCAAATCGAAGATATTTTCAATTTGATCTAAAATTAAATCAGTAGAAATTTAAATTTCATTGACATGAAAGTATACTTTCTATTTTTATAACAAAAGAAGTGGTAGTCTAATCAGTCAGATGAATATGTGAAGCGTTGTGAATTTTCGATAATTTTTAGTGAATAATTCGTTTTGTTCTTTCAGAACAAATTATTTCTTTTCCATTCCTAACCTACAAAGAATGGGCATCGCTTCTTTTGCAACAATTGGTTCAACAACTGGTTCCCGTACGCGTTTGCCTATCTAGAATGAAGTCCAAATTTTTATTTGAGAATAAATAAAACTATTTTGCTATATCAATTTATGCAGTTTTCGGTTGTCATAAAAGTTAAACTTCAGTAGCCGTAAGGCTAACTAACTAACTACTACTACTCTAAATTGAATGGACAAACTGCTAATCTGAAAGAGTTGGTTGTAAATTGTATTGTTAATTGTAATTGGGAATTTTATTAATGTAATAGTCGGAAGTTTGAATTAAGTAGACTCAATGTTTCGGGGAGATATACATTAGGGTAGCTTCGTAGATGGAAGAATTTTCTAATAATCAGATGAATATAGTCAGTCGCGAGTAGGTGTTTTCATACGAAACATAGATAGGGAAAGACACGACCCCGTGTTAGATTTGTGGGAATATCAAATCTAATTATAGCAATCGTTGAGGATATTCTGAACATTTTTATTTAGGAAAGGACACGAAAATTGGTTCACCAAGGATTCCGGGGACTTCATTCTGCCAGTCAGCCGAGAAGCCAACAATCGAGATAACGAACATAATTATGAACGTAAGCTTACGAACTATATTCAAACCCGTACGGTGTTTTAACGTTTTATAGTGAAAGGTAATTCACATAAAATGAATAGAATTGTAATGTTTAGATTGCAGGAATAAATGTTAAATTTTTATTGTTGAAAAAGGTTGATAATGTTTAACAGCTGCCATCAATCTAATAATTGATTTCAATCAATATAACTTCCAGGAATCGTGATTCTGTATAGAATTACACGTCCACATGCCACAGGTAAGGAGTGTATGCTGTGTGTCGAACCCGTGGTTGAGTTGAAAATAAATTTAGGAATTTAGTGTTAAAATTACACAAATATCTAGCCCACCGCGGAGTATGATAAGAAAGAGATTTATCTGAATATTTTTAGCCCTCTCCAAAAGATTTTTTATTCTGTAGGGAAAAATAAATTCTGGGGGCAAATAAAGGTTTTTGGCGGTATTATAATACTTGACATTTGTGAACGTTTGTAAACATATATCTTTATATAGTAAACCCTCCTTAGCATGAACTCTCTTAACACGAATTTCGCTGTAACACGAGCAAAACTTCGGTCCCGGCAAAGCATTACAGAAATACGGACATTTATAATATTCGGATGACACGAATTTTTATTACCCAAACTCCGATTATTTCGATTCCTTGGAATTCGTGCTAATAAGGGTTTACTGTCATTTCTAGTGTTTTGATTCTTACCAGTCGCAAAATGTCCTTAAATTATTGAAACTTCGTAAAACGACTATGAGAGGTAATAAATAGAATTTAAACCTGCATGTAATTATTTAAATATGAGCGATTTCTTAAAAATAATGTGAATGTTTGAGTAAAACGTTTCTCTAAAATAGCTCCGAATTGAGACAGCAACAAAAGCCGTTTTAATTTACCAAATTATCTTAATTTGACTCTTGTATTTACATTACATAGAGGTTTTACCTGAAATCAATTGCATTTTAAAAGGGATCCTGGAATGTATGTCCGTTTATGGCTCACTGAAAGCAAATTTTGCCAGACTAACAAGAAAATGCGCATGCTTGAAGTTTCTTAGTCTTCTGAACAATTTTCCCCACTACCCTCGCCTAATACATTGAACAAATAATGCCAGAGCACAAACATTACTTTAGAGTTATTAATATTCTATTCACGATGATTCTCGATGTTCTTAACTTGAGTTCAAGCCCTACCTCAGGTTGCGGTTTTCGATTGATGTTCTGTATGACCAATTACGTTCGTCAGCATTCCTTTGAAATAAAAAGCAACGGAAAATGATCAATCAGTCTGCCGACAAATCTTCTTTGGTTGCGCGCCCTGCAAAGTTTTTGGAGACTCCTTCAGAATTTTCAATGAACTATCAACAAGAATCGAAAACTTTTAGGGAATTCGTGTGCGGAATTTTTTGACGTCTTGACATCTTAATTATTGCGTAGAATGAAAGGGGAAAAAAATTACGTTTATGTGTGTTTCAATTGCCGTCTGATTGATTTTCTGGTGATGTAATTGGACATCTAGACATGCCGACTACCCGCAGAAATTGCGAGATGTTAACTCTTAGGCACAGTAGTTGAAAGTGAGCATGCAGTAGATAGTCATGTAAACACTTAATTGTATGTTAATGTGATTTCAAAATGTTTTGGAAATCGTTAGCAAGTGATATCAAAACTTCAAAATTAAAAATGACGCATTAATTTTTTTAATTGGTGCTCCATCTTACGTTTCATTATATACACTACACGTAGGTAATAGCTTTTTGTGTACTTTAATATTTTATAGAACGAAATAAATTTTTGTACATCAATTATGATGGTTCATTTTCGTAGAATTATTTTCTTTCTATCACTGTTATTGCCTATGCTATTGTAAATACTGATACTTAAAAATACTATTTTAAATTGCAATTAATTCAAATGTTCTGGTTTTCTATTTTGAATGAAAAGTTCTTATCATCTTCTTCCAAACTTTGGAATTAAAATCAATACAGAATTTAGGAACGTATTGTATGTTTTAGAATAACCTTGGTTAAGCTTTTTTATCCATTTTTTCATTTTAAAACGCTGCTTCGAAATTGATGAATACTAAAATCTTAATTACATTTTAATTTTTTATAATATTGAAAAGTATGTTTCCAAATTGACAAACAACACATCCATTAACAAATCCTGAATTTCTTTATATATTTTGCTTACAAATTAAAAATTTGGTCATGTGATTTTTCATGAAAACGTGTTTGATATGTTATTTAATTATCTCTCCAATTTTCTCCTGTTTCTCATCACATTCGATTGGGATTTTGAGTAATTAGATGTTAAAATATTCAAAAGTTTGTCACGTTGGGTTTTGACTCCAGGAAAACCATGGTTTTAGAAACTATTTTATGGGACAGGGTTTATGATACAACTATCTTATTGATTATTCTTTGTCGCAAATGAAAGATCGATTCAAATTGTTTCGATGTGAAAAATCTCCTTATTCTCGAGGACCAAATAATTAAAAAAAATATTTGATATTGTACTTCCTCAGAAACATACGACTATGGGTTGCAATCGTGATTAAAAACCTTTTTCACATCACAACACTTTTTAAATTATCAAATTATTTCCGCATCTCTGAGTCTTGGTAATACGTGGTTTCCGCTTGCATTGATGATTACTGCCTGTTCCTCATTGGACGAGGCAAACGCGACGTCAAGAGCGCACATTCCATCAGGTTGTTGGCGCGTTTACTCAACCAAACACCGTCCGCAATTAATAACACGGCAAAATTCATTAGACGTAATGACTTGTAGGCTATTACGCATGATAAAGAGAAAATTGTTGAGAACGAAAAAATGTAAATTGCATGTTTGAGATCCTAGAAACGATTATGAAGGAAAAGACAAAAACTTATGCAAATGAACGGCAAACATTAATAGTAAAGAGGTTACGAAAGACGGAACAAAAGATGCCCCTATTAAAGAAGAGATACATGACAAGGAATTAAATTGTCGGAAGTGGTTCATCATATTTATGTCACATTAATTATGTTCGGAATTATATTTAATTAGCAGGCTGCTCAGGGCTGCAGAGAGACTAACTGCATGCCAATAACTTTGTTTCCGGGTCACGGTGGACGACGTTATAACAACCCGGTGAATGAGGGAATTTCACAGTTGTTGTGTCTGTGGTCAGGGTGGAAAGTGAAGGCGAAAATAAAATATGTCAGTGGAAGAAATAATATAATTCTCAGGGAGATTGCATATTGGATTATAATAAACACTAATTTGGTTGCCTTAACATATAAATCTTAAAAAATGGAGATATTTCTTCTGTTGTGTGAAAAAACTTGACTAGGCAGCGTTAAAAACATTAATATTGTTAAATTCGAAGCCTTTATAATTACTAGTGGTACCCGTGCAAATATTCCGCACGTTTTAAATAATTTTATAGGACAGTGATATTCTCAGGATAATTAAAGATAATCAAACCACTCATTCATCTATTGCTCTAAAAAACTCAATGTTTCGCGACACAATATGACAGCATCATCAGGGATACTGAAAGCAGTTATAACTTTTCAAAGTGTTTCTTTACTCACAAAAAATTAAAACATAAAATGAAAATACAAAAACAAAGTAAGATTTAAAATTATAATTAAAAATTAAATTTTAAATACCATATACAAAAACAACAGATATATAAATACATCACACAACCGGTGTATACATAGACAGGTGGGAGAAATGTAACTAGCTATTTATAATACTTGATAAAATTGTAATATATTAATGATTTAAAGTTATAAACACAGGATTAATGTGAAGTATTTATTAGGATTCTGTAATTTTACTTAGTTCAAATATTTACCGCTGGAAGCAGCACTCGCAATGTAAACAAACATGTCGGGAAGCTTGTCTGTTTATAAACGAGCTGCACTTTACGAAGTGTGGAAATCGATAGCTTTAGTGCAGAGATGGGACGTACAGTGAAGGGAGTGAATGCTAAAATTTGGCTACAAACAATTACAAACAGTTATGCAAAGTTAATGACTACGGGTTCTGCCAAAGAATTAGAAGTAGGAACCACCCATCCACAACACTTTTGGAGGAAAATGTGACAAGAATTCCCGAAATTTTTAACAGCAGATGGGCAGACTTTTTGTCGTCAATCAATTTTTCGGCATCATTGACCCAAAAACATGGATTCTCACTACACAACGTGATAGAGAAAGTAATATGCCATATATGAACACGATTTATTCACTTTTTCGATTCTAAGGCCCGGCAATAAGAGTTTTTGTGTCGAAAATTCGCCGGTTTTTCGGCGATTACAATACTTTCAACGATTCCAATATTTTCATTCTTCTGGAGTGAGGTCGAGAAACTAAAATTAGTTGAGTGGCAAAAGACACTAGCATACAATGCCTAACTCCGCTCGTAGAGGACTTGTCTATGCCCTTACTTTCTATTCTTTAATTAGATCTTTCTAATTGTTGATCATTCTATTCCTTATTATTCAACTAAAGAACAGTTTTATCTGCCCATTGAAATAAAGGATATTCCATTACAACCAACTCAAAAAGCAGATTAGTGGGTAGATTGGCAGTAAGGTCCACCTCAGGAAATCTTACTAATATGAAACCTTTAAGAAATATTTCAAAATAGATGTTCTCGTGTTATTATGTTTTTCGTCAACAATATATTTACTATAAAAATAAAAATCTGATTTTTAAACATACGGAAGAATAAAACATTTGTTCTCACACGCAATTCTTAGGCTTCCGAAATTTGGTAATCAGTATGACATTTGTAAACACATATATGAATAATTTATCTTGAATAAATAAAAAAGTAATAGGTAAATTTTTGGGTGCAGTGTTTATAGGAATGGTAAAATGCCGATGTTCCCGATACTAATGAGGTTATCATGTATTCAACCTTGCACAATCCTTTAAAAATCTCATTATTTTTTATTTAATTCAATCTACTGGTATTCTTGTAAGCTGCATTTTCAACTTTAATGTACGACGCTCTGAAAATGATAGAATAAAAAATGTCGTTAGATTGAACATATTTCAATTTTAACACTTCACTGATCAAAATTAGGCGTTGCTGCCCAACATCTAATAAACTAAAAATATTCTTTGGAACGGCAGTGTCACTAACATGTACCAATCACGTGATGGGCAGTACAGGACAGGTTCATAACCCCCGACTTAGCGTCACTAGATTATCGCTACAATATCTTTTTCTATCATGATACTCATTTTCGCAGATCATCTGCCTATAAATAATTTGCAAAATTCTTCTAGAAATTATCTACTCATATTATGTAACATACGCTAATCAAATCATTCTACTCGTTGAATCCCACTTCTAGTATAGAAATTCTTTTGTCCATTTCAACGAATGTCCCATCTGCCCCAGGAAATATTTGTAATTTGAAGACAGCCAGTTATACATTCAAGAAGCAGATCCTACACCGAAGAAGCTTATCACCAGGGTATCACTCTATCGCCGCCGGCAGCTTACGGCGCCCTCTCTCAGATTTACGGCGATGCAACTAAAATAACAGTGCGGCCCATCACCCAAATACCCCGACTCATCGGGCACATAATACTCGCGAGGGGTGTCTGCTTTGTACCTTATAAATCACCGTGACGTGACGCCGGGAAAGGCCCCGCCTCGCGTTTTGAATTTAGAAACTACTTGTTACGGCACAAACGGCCGGATGAACGCTTCCATCCCCACCTGTGCCGCCTGCCCGGTCGCGCGCGCGGGCGCGTGTGTGTATATATATCTATTTTAATAAATACGCAACATTACCACACCCTCCCATTGTTAAGAGTTTTCCCCCGTTCTCACCTGAGGGGCGATACAACGGCTCGAGCTGGGGGCGGAGGGGCGGGGGCGGGGGGCGCGGCCGGACGGGGGGGGGGAGGGGCGGAGAATATCTCATCTTTACACAAATCCTCACCCCCAGCGCCTAACTAGCTGCGTTCACAGCCCAGCCCGGCCCGCCCGCCCGGCCCCCCTGCCTGGCCCAGCCCCGCGTCGCCCCGGGTCTAATGTAATCTGCGGCGGGCATCTCGCCTCGCCTAGCGGGCGGCGCGCGGGGGTGGAGGGGGATGGCGGCGGGGGCAGAAGGTGACGGTGACTGGGGTGGTAATGGGCGACGGGGGCGGGACCTGCAGGTCGGCGGGGGGCGGGGGTGGAGGCGGACTGCGGCGGGCGCAGGTGGTGACGGTGACTGGGGTGGTAACGGACGACAGGGGCGGGAACTGCAGGTCGGCGGGGGGCGGGGGTGGAGGCGGACGGCGGCGGGGGCAGGTGGTGACGGTGACTGGGGTGGTAACGGGCGACGGGTGTGGGACCTGCGGGTTGGCGGGGGTGGTGTAATGGATCTGGAGCAGAGATGTGTGGCGGGGCGGAGGGTATTTTTGGGGACGGCGAGGGAGTGATGGAATAGTGGTCGGAACGAGGGAGGAAGGGGGCGAACCGGACGGTCACTTGGACATTGCAGAGGACGGGTAAGGTGCAGCATGGAGAGCTAGATCTATGGCGGCAGTAATGGGGTGCTAGAGCTTCCACAGGGAGGGCTATGTGGAGGTTAGGAAAATGTGGGAGTCGGTGAAGAGGTAGTTAGAGGATTAGGTCAAGAGAGATGATGATGCGAAGGCAATGAAAGTATGAAGACCGGTCAGTTAAAGCGAACGAAGCATGGAAGCGAGGACTGGTGACAGGCTATATAGGGACACGGTGGAGATCTCTCCAAATAATGCATAAAACGCGGGGCGATGAGTAGACAGAGGGAGGAAATGTAGTAGCCGAATAACTGACGATGCAGCAACAGTGTGAATACACTGACAGTGTAATGGCGGTGAGGATGATATAGAGGCAACTTGGAAAATGCATAGACGGGTGGGAAAGTTTGGACGCGGGTGAGACATTATGGAGTTGGTTGAGACAATGTGGGGGCGAGCTGAGATAGTGCAAAGTTGGCTGGGACAGTGTGGGAGTGGCTGAGTCAGTGTGGAGTTGGCTGGAACAGTGTGGAGGCGAGCTCGGATAGGACAAAGTTGGTTGGAACTGTGTGGAGGCAAACTGAGTTATTGCAATGTTGACTGAGACAGTGCGGGGGCGGCTGAGACAGTGTGGAGTTGTCTGGAACAATGTGGGGGTGGCTGAGACAGTGTGAAAGAGACTGAGACAGTGTAGAGTTGGCTTCGGTATACCGAAGCAAACTGTCAGAAATTACATTAAATTTCATGTAGTTTTAATGTACGAATGCACATGAATTTTAATGTACCTTCTACATTAAAGGGAGATTAACGTACCTGTACATTAAATTTAATGCGTAAATTAAAATCAATGTAGATTTAATGTACGACTGTTGGCTTAACTTACTTGCCTGCATTAAATTTAATGTACATGTACATTAAATTTACTGTATGTGTACATTAAATTTAATTTACGTACATGAAAACCGCTTTCATGTACTTTACTTTAAAACTAATGCAGAAATTTCTGAGAATGTAGTGTGGGGACGGCTGGGACAATGCGGCTTGGGAAATCTACATCGAGGCGGGACTGCGCGCAAGCAGAGCTTATTCAGAGCCGGGGCGGTGTGAAGGCGTGGGAGGTGGGAAGCGGGGGGCGCGTCGGGGAAGCAGCGGGAGGGCTGGCGGCGGGGGCGGGGGCGTGGGGCGACTCTCCACGCGCTCGCCGCCACCTGTCCGTCCGTCTGTCGGGGCCCACGACGTCTTCATCGGGGCCCTAGCGCTCACCGTCCGACTTAATAAACATATGGAGATAGAGCCTCGAGATTCGAGGGCGCCCCGACGCCGGGCGTCGCCAGCCGGCGCCCCTCGCCCCTCGCCCATCGCCCACCCCCTCCATCGCCCGCCCGTCCGCCCGCTCACGAGAAATAAATTGGTTGCGTCCGCGCGGGTCTCAACTCGACGTCTACATCTCGGCCGCGCATACTTACCTAATTGAAAAATAAAACGCCGGCATTATCTCGTAAACAAATACGGGCGGCGCGGGGCCGATCCGTATTCCCAGGCCGCGGGCGGTCAGGTGGCAGCCAGGAGGCGCGGATGAGCTGATTGAGCGAGTGCGGTTCGCACGAGCAGCTGCCAACGCCGGGGCTGAGGGTGCTTGAGATCGTTATTTGTGATGGAAAGTAACTCTATGAACATGACTTTTCAGCTAGGTCGAATTCAGTCGCTCTCTGGAGGAGAATTCTAGCGGCCGGCTGCTCTGATCGGTGGTTTTCCGTGGTTTCTCCGATCAACACTAGGCGAATGCTGGAGCAGTACCCTACCAAAACGGGCCACGGACCGCGGGCGATGTGTCCTTCCTCTTCCTTGCCCTATCCTCTCCTCTTACACACACACTTACACTAACATGCACTACACTACCACATATTCCGGGAGACCGGTCAGGAGCTTGTCCCGACTGGGGCGGTGCGCGGCTGGTGGGAGAGTCCTGGGTAGGAGGAAACCCCACTAGCCGACGGTATGTCGGCGCCGGATCTCGCCATCCAGCGGGGAAAGATCACCGCCATCTCCCGACTAAAAAAACATGAACTACACTAACGGGACTAATGACCGAAGCAGTTGACGCGCCCGGCAACACGAAAAAATCAATCAATCAATCTTTCTACGAACATCACAATCTGACGCAGTGCTTTCCAAACTGTTTCCTTGGATCAGTGAGGATAAACTGGTCATGGGATATAACAATGGTGTAAGGTCCAATAAGTTTTTATTGACAATCACCTTGTAAGTGTATTAGTTACAAAATATTAGTTAATTTTAGTGGTTTCTACTACTATCATTCTATACTTCAATTATCGACATTGCGTCCAACCGAGACTGTGGAGGTTAACTACTAGAATGTATTATCACCTGAAGATGGAGATAATCTATCTCCGAAACGTTATGTAGTGACAATCTGTAGCTTATGTATATTAAAATAAGATAAACTGGTCAACCTGCTGTCTGAGATGAGACTGGACACTAGGATCTAGTGTCATCTTTCGAGCTAAGGATGATTGGAATCACTAATCTAGTGAAAAGAGAAAAAGAATTGTTTCTTTTTGTGATATTAGGTACATCTAAAATAAATCGGGGTATGTGAATTGCGGATTGGAAGGAAAATAAACGTTAAACCCATACGTAAATTGCTGACCGACCCAGAGAAGGGCATACGTGAAATGTGGACCGACTACCTACCCTTCCAGGTAAAAGTTGAATATGACCGCTGGCAAGCGAAGTGGGGGCCGCAGGGGAGGCCGGCCCCGGGAGGCACTTTTAGGGTGCGGCAAAATTTCACAATAAATAATAATAATAATAATAATAATAATAATAATAATAATAATAATAATAATAATAATAATAATAATAATAATAATAATAATTGTAATAATGTTCCAATTTGAAGGGACCAACCCAATTATGAGACCAGTGTTACCTAAGTTCAATACATCGAGACGAATAGCACGTATTATAGACATCATGAATTGCGAGGTACTACCAGAGGAAATTGAAATGGCGCACAACTTGCAATATCTCCACCTGGTTATATATTGTGCTGCAGTTGTAGTAATAAAATCCCTGGGAATAGACTGTGAAAATCTGTCAGGAAAAAAGCAGAGAGGCCGGATGATGCCACCTTGGGAGAGGCGTCTCGTCAGGAACATCGAAATACTGAGAGGTGATATTGCCCGTATGATGAGTTATGCCAATGGTATTCGATCACCAAAACTTGTGAAGCTGGCAGATCGTATTATGAATAGAAGTAAAACGCATACTCGAAGAGATGAACCTAATACGACAGTACAACAGTGCATTGACACGCTGAAACAGACTATCTGTATTAACAAATCGATTGTCCAGATATAGAACCAGCAGAAGTAGGAGGAAAGATAACATTTTGTTTGAAAAATCTGAAAAGAATTTTTACAGAAACCTGGGAAGAAAGGAAGAAGGCAATTACAAAGGATTATATCCAACACGAGAGCAGGTGAATGATTTTTGGGGTAAGCAACTTTCTGATCCAGTGGAATGTGATGTGAGAGCGAGCTGGATTGGAGAAGAGAAGAAACGCTGTGAACATCTTACCAAGATGCATTACCAAGAATTTACAACTGAAGAAGTCAGTGAAGTAATCAAGAACCTATTGAATTGGAAAGCTCCAGGACCAGATAAAATTCATAATTTTTGGTATAAAAGATTATGGTGCACTCACCAAAGGCTGGCTGAATTGATCAATGATGTCATACAACAACCAGATAAGATGCCAGAATTTCTTACCCAGGGAATTACATATCTGATATCCAAAGACCCACAAAAACAAGAAGATCCAACAAAATATCGCCCTATTTCTTGCTTGCCAACGATGTATAAAATCATTACATCGTGCCTTTCACAACGGATATACACCCACTGTAGAGACAACGATATTATTGCAGTTCAACAGAAAGGCTGTAGCAAAGGTTCCATGGGTTGCAAAGAACAATTAATCATAGATTCAGTAGTGTGTGGTCAAGCATATGCAAAACATCGCAACTTGTTCATGGCGTATATTGATTACAAAAAAGCCTTTGATTCTGTACCACATACCTGGCTGATAGAAATACTTAAGATCTATGAGGTTGATACAAAAGTTGTCTCCTTCTTGGAACACGTTATGTCGAAATGGCGAACAAAATTATCTTAAGTACTCCTGTTGACAACATCCAAACTGATACAATCAATGTGCGAAGAGGTATTTTTCAGGGAGACTCACTAAGTCCCCTCTGGTTTGTCATCTGTATGAATCCGCTATCTAATCTCTTGAATTTCACTAAATGTGGATTTGGAATTAAATTGGGAGCAAGAATGATGTATCGCATAAATCATCTTTTATATATGGATGATTTGAAGATATATGCTTCGACAAAATCTCAACTTGAACAACTATTGAGTATTGTGGAATCATTTTCAAAAAGTATTAAAATGGAGTTTGGCCTGGAAAAATGTCGTACATTGAATATTGTAAAAGGAAAGCTCCAAGAGGGAGCCTTTGAACTTGAAAATAAACAATTGATACAAGCGATGTCTGCTGAGGAAACGTACAGATACCTGGGAGTGAGACAGGCAAGGCACATTGACCAATGTAAAATGAAAGATGAACTTGCAGAGGAATTCTTCCGAAGAACCCGAAAGCTCCTGAAAACAAAGTTGAATGGAAGAAATATCATAAAAGCTATTAACACCTATGCTGTCCCAGTCTTAAACTACTCATTTGGCATTATTAAGTGGAGCAAAACTGACATTGATAACTTACAACGGAAAATGAGAGTTTTAATGACGAAAGCACGCATGCACCATCCAAAATCTGCAGTCGAACGTATAACACTTCCGAGAAATATGGGTGGAAGAGGACTCACAGACATTGGAAACCAACTTTGTCGGCAAGTGAAGAGCATGAGAATGTATTTCCACTTTGCGGCAAATACATCAAAACTGCATAAAGCAATTTGTGAAGCAGATGTCTATACTCCGATAGAGCTGTCGAGACAGGATGTTGCGGACTTCTCATGCAATGACGGCCAAAAGAGAGATTTATGGATGGCCAAAGCTCTTCATGGAAGACATCCACATGAGATGAGCCAAGAACATGTCGATTTGAAAGCATCGAACTACTGGCTTATATCTGGACAGATCTTTCCAGAAACTGAAGGGTTTATGTTGGCTATTCAGGATCAAGTTATTCCAACGCGTAACTATTTGAAGCGAATTATTAGAGATAGCAATGTGCAGAATGAGTTATGTCGTTATGGCTGTCCAACAGTGGAATCAATTCAACATGTTACCTCGGGTTGTACACATTTGGTAGGCACCGAATATAAACAGCGACATGATTCGGTGGCCAAAATTTTACATCAAGCGTTGGCTCAAAAATGTCGTCTTCTGACTGAAGATAAGGTACCGTATTTTAAGTACCAACCTATGAGTGTACTGGAGAACGAAGAGTGGCGCTTGTATTGGGATAGAACTATCTTAACGGACCAGACAGTGATTCACAACAGACCGGATTTGGTTGTGATTAACAAGTGTGAGAAACATGTCATGCTTATTGATGTTTCTGTCCCAAATACTGGTAACATTCAAAGCAAATACACTGAAAAATCAGTAAATATGCAAATCTTGTTGAACCCGTTGAGAAACAGTGGAATATGAAAAGAGTCAACATTATCCCGATAATTGTTTCCAGCACCGGAGTCATCCCTAGGAGTCTGATTGGGGGCCTTAAGCAACTGGGTTTGAATGAAGATCTGTACAAACCCATGCAGAAGGCTGTTGTTATTTCAACAACAAGAATAGTACGGAAATTCATGGGAAACAATGTATTATAAATTCTTTTAAAAAAATAGATGTATTGTGCTCTGATTATGTATATCTGTGCAATTCATT